>SKCR01048575.1:0-57944 GCA_019454045.1 Zanthoxylum bungeanum
TATCAATACACGAAGGTTTAATCATTAAATATCCCTAGTCTAGTATTATCGAGATTGGACATCGATAATGCGGAATAGACTAGTATTACACTTGGTGCACGTTGTTGGGAGCATAAAACAACATGTTCTCATATATTTGGGTATTGGATATCAATGCAAGTGGAAATGAGGTTGTGTTTACCGATGATATGGAAACAGCTTCGCTCTGGAATGCCCCTCGGAATTCCATTGGTAGTATGACTATGTGCTATTGAAGTACGAATCAGGGTAGATGTATTTGGTCTTAATCTGAGGACTTGCACCGCTATACTTGCGACAATCAATATACTTTGGTTTTGGTCATCCAGGGCTTTAACAGGGTCTGTTACGCCTCTTCTGGATATATTGAGATTTTAGTGTATTGGGTGTGATGCGAGATGGAAGTATCACTCCAGTCATAGTGGAGATGATGATCACGTAGGATACGGAACTAGTACTCTTTATGTACTGCAAGTCATTGGGATAATATGACACGGTCATGATTATCCGAGATAGAGACTAGTTACTAGAGATCCGATTAGAGATCCGATATGTGCTTCGTACGGGGCAGACACAATTCCAGGCCCAGGACCTAGCACGTGGACATCTGATATTGATCGCTATACGCAAAATACTATGTATAACTACGCCTGATAAAGATCACATATTCCATTAAGAATTTTATGGAGAATTGGGTAGGCACGGTGGTTTACTAGAAGACATCCATGTCTTATAAATCGGTATAAAAAGTAGTACTAGGTACGTACGTGTTCGGATAGTCCGACGATTGGATTTACAGCCAATATATCCGGGGATCTCATGGGTCGCTCCCGAAGATTCACCGATGACGTATGACTCGCACATTATTAATCTGTGATTTATAATTAATAGAGAGAGAAAAAATAACTAGGATTAATTACGGGAGTCATTATCTGGGATAAAATATTATTTAAGAGAGCGAGAACGATTAATTTGGAATTAATCGATAAAATAATATAATCGATATATTATTAAACGAAATTAGATTTCGACGCGGAATTAAAATTAGTTTTAATTCGGGGCGAACGAGTTAATTTAAATTTAATCGCATCGACATGAAAGTAATTTTGCTAGCATAATGTTAGACATTATGTCCCATAGCGTCACTGTTTGTAAATGATATTGTATTATTGTACAAAATTAACTATGTGATAATGAAATTGCCTTTTGCCGTTTTGTAATATAATTACTTTGATATAAATGGCGAAAGTCCATATGATTAGTACCTGACTGAGAATGATATGAGACAGTATCAGTCCCCGAAGGTTTAATCATAAAATATCCCTAGCCGTAGTATTATCGAGAGGACATCGATAATGCGGAATAGACTAGTATGCGCTTGTGCACGTTGTGAGGGCACAACGACATAGTTCTCATATATTTAAGTATTGGATACTTATGCAAGTGTGATAGGAGGTTGTGTTTTACCGATGGTACGGAAAACAGCTTCGCTCTGGATAGACCCCGCGGAATCCCATTGGTAGTATGTCTGCGTGTCTATGGGAGGCCGCATCAGGGTAGGTGTATATGGTCTTAACCTGAGACTTACATCGCTAGTACTTGCGACAATCGGTAAACTTTGGTTTTGTGTGGTTGGGGACCTTAACCGGTTCTGTGTACACCTCTTCTGGGTTTATCGAGAATCGTAGTGTATGGATGCTGGATGTGATGTCAAGATGGAAGTATCGCTTCAGACATATGGAGGTGATGATCACGCAGGACACAGAACTAGTACTCTATAAAAGGTTGCAACCGTCGGGACAATATGACCAGGTCAGGATTGTCCGATTTAAAGAGACTAGTTGCTTGATGTCCGATATATGTTTCGTACGGGGCAGACACATCTCCAGCCCCAGGCCTAGCATGTGATCATCCGATACTGGATCGATGTACGCAATACTACGGTATACTACGCTTGATATAGATCTTATATTCCTATAAGAATATTTCTGGAGAATTGGGTAGGCATGGCGCTTTGCTAGAAGCCAACCTTGTCTTGTGAATCGGTAAGAACGTAGTACGAGGTACGTGCGTGTTCGGATTATCCGACGACCGTATTTACTGCCAACATATCCGGAGATCTCTTGGGTCGCTTCCTGAAGATTCACCTATGATATTTGATTCGAACTTAATTAATCTTGGATTAATTGCGGGAGAAACTTTATCTCGGATAAAGTGCCTTATTTAGAGAGAGAGAGAACGATTAATTTGGAATTAATCGATAAAATTATTATATTCGATATAATAATGAAATTCGATTTCGACGCGAAATTAAAATTAGATTTTAATTCGGGCATACGAGTTAATTTAGAATTAATTCGTTAGCGACGTAAATAATAATTCGCTAGGCGCGATTATTTATTTAAATTCGATTTAATTAACGTCGCGACGCAAGTTCGGTATTTCGGAAATATCGAACCCGAACGCGTGAGTGGACGTGGGCCCACTTTCATTTGGAAACGTGTGGGGCCCACATGACACATGTCATTATATGTATTATTTTATTGATATGCATTGCATGGTGATAGTGTATAATACACTCAAATGTTATGCATGGAATTTGAGTGTTTGACACTCTAAGCCTTTGCATGGCTTGTGTCATAGATTTTTATTATTTAATAAAATATATGGCATAAATATAAATTGATTTTTGGTATCAAAAATCAATTAGAACAAAAAGAAAAATCCTCTTCTCTCTCTCACTTGGCCGAAAACTGCATGCAGTTTTTGGTCTTCATCTTCTTCATTTTGGTTGCCAAAAGCTTGAAGAAGAAAGTGTGGTTGTTTGGAACATCTTCTCACATGCAAGGCTAGCACCTTCAAGGGATCAAAAGAGGTGATAGGGAAACCACATAGAGCTTGGAATACTCAAAGCTTGGAGCTTTCCACATTTTCTTCTCACCTTGGCCGAAAATCACCACCTTGGAGCTTCCATCTGGCTTTGATTTCTTCATCACAAGATATTGTAAGTATGATTCCGCCATACTTCATGTTTATATATATTCTTTTTGTATTTCATGTATGCTTAATCTTTCCTTGGGACATATTATAGAAACCAACAATGGTATCATAGAGCCATGGTTAAGCATGAAATACTTTAGGTTAAAATTTGATAAAATTGGTTGAAGCATGTTCTTGTGAAATTTGATGAATGAGTATGCTTGCATGTATATAGAATGATGTTACATGGAATCAATTTTATGAAAAATGCATTGGATGATTTTTCCCCAAAAATTAACCTTGGCCGAAGGTTGAAGAAATTGATTGAAGCATCTTGTGAAATTTGATTAATAATAATGCTTGCATGTATATAGAATGATGTTACATGGAATCAATTTATGAAAAATGCATTGGATGATTTTCCCCAAAAATTCAACTTGGCCGAATGGTATGATAAAATTGGTTGAAGCATGTTCTTGTGAAATTTGATGAATAAGAATGCTTACATGTATATAGAATGATGTTACATGGAATCAATTTTATGAAAAATGCATTGGATGATTTTTCCCCAAATTCATGCCTTGGCCGAATGTGTTGCTACTTGGAGTGGATTGGAATTTTTTGTGTTTAAGATCATTGGATGACTTAGAACGTGTACGGGACGTAGATTAGTAATTCAATCGGATTGAAAAACAAATCGACACAAAAAAACTCACCTTGGCCGAATGTACAAGGACATGTAAAGGAGTTGATTTTTGTTAAAATTAATGTTGGACATTTATTTTGAACAATACATGATTAATAAATTAAATGGGTATTTTTGAAATATTTGGTTTAATGTATTAATCTTGGTATTACACTTTAATTAATTGGACTTTAATGTTTGGAATATTAAAATTTAATTAATGGGCTTAATTGGTGAATTGGGCTTTTAATATTGTATTTGGGCATAATGGGCTTGGTTGGCAAGTAGATTTGGGCCAAAGGATTGGATCCAATTGGGCCTAAATCACTCCATTAAGTCCAAATATAATAAATGGGCTTTAAAAATTTAATGGGCCTTATGGGCTTAAAATTGGTTTATGGCATTTAAGGGTGATTCCTTATTTGGGCTTGGTATTGGGTTTGACCCACATTGACCAAAGCCCAAGCCTTAATAAATCAATTGAAAGCCCATTTGACTTGAATTAAATTTAACATTGGATGTTAGTTGGGCTTTGAGACCCAATAGGATTAGATTTAGAATCTAAGTCTTTAAAGCACATTAAAAGTGTAAACATTTAATTTGGAATTAAATAATTGAATTAGTATTGAATACGAATTGAATTAGATTTAATTAGTAGTTCGATATAATTCGCGAATTCGTACCTTATGTACTTATTCTCAATCGAGTTGGACTCGCGCAAAATCAAACCGTTGTTTGAACATTGGATGATCACTTAAACAAAGACTAATTAATTGGATTAGATTGGTTGTAAAAGCATGTCTTGTTTGAATATATATGTATGTGATGAATGAATAGTGTATATCGGATGGATATTAGAAGGGAAAGGGTAATTTTAGAAATTATTGTAAATTTGGAATTTATAATTGGACCTGCGTGTCCAGCCTTATCTCTTTATCTCTTTGTATTCTCTTCTCACCTAATTCCCTCAATGTAAATGAGGTTTCTCTTATTGTATTATGTAATTGGGTAGTAGTAGAATAGTGCTAGCGGGGAGAGGAAAGAGGAGTGAGTGATTTGTTCTAGGAACAAGTTGTTTATATATATCCATCCGCATATCACTATTAATTTACTTTACGCGCTTTATGATGTTTTAGAAGCATGCTTAAGGGTGTATGATGATGAGACCTAACAAAGATAAATAAATTGGTTGCCAATTACGCGAAAATCCCTCAATTTATATTAAGCGAATATCCTTCCATTGAATGGTTCTTGTTCAAGATCCGAAGTTGGCATTGGTTTGTTTTTGACCAAAGTCAAGACCTTTGTCAATCAAGGATGTACTTGAATCATGAGAGTTTTGTTGCATATCGGTGTCTTGTCCAAATCGTGATTTTTATTGGCCAAAGTCAAGATCACTTTTTGTCCAACGACATTGATTAAAAACTTTCCTCGTCAATGGGTCCCGCTTAACTGGAATCATTAGGTTTGTTTTTGGCCAAAGCCAAGGCCTAGATGATTCGGAGGATATGGTTAGGAAAATGTAATGGTTACATTGGCATTATACATATGTTTCGGACTTGGATGTCCACCTAACCGGATCTAGGAATTGGATGAGATCCAATTGATCATGGAGATCTACCTAAGTTAAATAGCATACAATTTTTATTGGCCAAAGTCAAGGTTGTGTGTTATTTAACGGGATCCTAGCCCACTAGGAAATTCGATTTCCCGAGTTCTCTACAGAGGGTTAGAAACTTGAAGAAAATAGTGGGAGGCTATTATTGAATTTGCAATTTCGTTCAGATACTTAGCCTTACGCGTCTTTCAAAATATTTCGTCAATATTTTAATAATTAGTTGGACTAATATATTGTTATTTTACTTGTAACAGTTTGACTGTACCCATAACATCGTTGACTTTATAGTTGGACTATAGTTGTCAAGATGACTGGCAAAGGTAATATCCGCGACATAATCATGGGCGATAATGTCTTCAAAGGGACAAACTTTGCCGACTGGGAAATGAACCTCAAGATAGTGCTTGGGGCTGAGAGGATACTGTATACTATTCAGAGACCTCTCCCGCCTAAACCCACTGAGCCACTGGAGCTAGAGTTATGGAAGACTCATAGTGACGATTGTGACCAAGCTCAGTCAGTTATGCTAGCTGCAATGACCCAGCATTTCAGACGCCAGTACAGGGACTTGGATCCCTATAACATGATGGCAAGATTGCGTGATCTTCACCGCACCAATAAGCGGATGAAGAGGTACGAGCTAGTAAGGAAACTCTTCCGCCCGGATGACAGACGGCGCATCAGTTGAGGCCCACGGGACTCAAATGATCGCCGATATTGATGAGTTGGCCAATATGGGAATAGTCTTGGAGGCTGAGCTGACTATATAGATATGATCTTGCAGTCACTTCCTGATACTTGGAAACAAATCATAATCAACTACAAGTTGATGGATACAGATGACACTCTTGGAGAGCTGTTATCCGTATTGAAGGAGTCCGAAAGGGAACTCCTAAAGGGGAGCAAGCGCGAGGGCCATTTTGCATCGACCTCTCATGCGCCAAGGGCTAGGCCCAAGGCAATTGGAGGTGCGAGGAAGAAGAAGTTCAAGAAAAAGGGCAAAGGCAAGTTGACAGTGGCTTCTAGGAAACCAAAGGACAAATCTCGCGACATCTGCCTCAATTGCGGCAAGAGGGGTCACTGGAAACGTGACTGCCGAATGAGTTGTGCAGAGGGAGGATATCAAGGCTGGCAAGGCTATCGCCTCTGGTATGTTTGTTATTGAGATAAATATGAATACTTCTAGTTTTAAAAATTGGATTTTTGATTCTGGTTGTGGTGCTCATATTTGTACTGATGTGCAGGATCTGCATGATAGCAGGGTGCTGGCGTCAGGGGAGATGGATCTACGGGTCGGAAACGGAACACCAGTTGCTGTTTTGGCCGTAGGGACTTTTGTTTTAGAACTGCCCTCAGGGCATGTACTTAAACTTTTGAACTGTTATTTTGTACCTAGTTTAACTAGGAATATTATATCTGTATCCTTGTTAACCCAGCAGGGTTACACTTTTGTATTTAGAAACACTGGGTGTTATTTATATAAAAATGATGCAGAAATTTGCACAGCTGTTGCAAATAACGGTCTTTATATTTTGAATATAAATGAATCTCCTAAAATGACAAACAAAAGGCTCAAAAGGAGTAATCTAAAAGATGAAGCTTATATGTGGCATTGTCGTCTAGGACACATCAACAAGACTCGCATATCCACACTTTCGAAGAGTGGGTACTTGGACGAATTGATCTCAATTCATATGACGTCTGCGAATCTTGTCTTTTAGGCAAAATGCCTAAATCACCTTTTAGCGGTAAAGGTGAACGTGCCACAGAACTGTTAGCTCTCGTTCATACTGACGTATGCGGGCCCATGTCTAGCCAGGCTAGAGGTGGATTTCACTACTTCGTAACCTTTACAGATGATGCATCTCGTTACGGTTATGTGTATCTATGAGACACAAGTCAGAAACTTTTGAGAAATTCAAAGAGTTTCGACACGAAGTGGAGAAACAAACAGGGAAGAGTATTAAGACATTACGGTCAGACCGTGTGGTGGCGAATACTAAGTTATGAGTTTCAAGATTACTTGAAAGAATATGGTATTCTTTCACAGTGGACTCCTCCTGGAACACCGCAATTAAACGGTGTGTCCGAACGGAGAAACCGCACCTTGTTGGACATGGTAAGGTCAATGATGAGTCGCACTGAGCTACCAATATCCTTCTGGGGATACGCATTAAACAGTGCTATACTTATTTTGAATAAGGTACCGTCGAAGTCTGTTGAACAGACTCCATATGAGATATGGACAGGAAGGAAACCAGGTTTCTCTTTCCTGAAGATTTGGGGATGCTGGGCATATGTTAAACGTTTGGAAGGTACCAAACTTGAACCCAAATCTGATAAATGCCTTTTGTAGGATATCCTAGGGAAACCAAAGGATATTACTTCTATCACCCACAAGAGAACAAAGTATTTGTTGCTCTACAAGCATTTTTCCTTGAAAAGGATTTTATAAATGCAGTGGTAAGTGGGAGGAAAGTAGAACTCGATGAAGATCGTAGTGATACTGTTCCTGGCAATGAATCAACGACGGAACATGAACAGACCGTCCGGGATGAGTCTGTACCACAAACTTCACATACACAAGGACCGCGTAGGTCGGAGAGAGTCAGAACAGTACCTGAGAGGTATGGGTTCCTGATCTCACCTCATAGATATTAATCTTATTGAGGATAATGAACCGGCTACGTATGAGGAAGCGATACAAAATATCGATTCCGCTTTATGGCAAGATGCCATGAAGTCCGAGATGGATTCCATGTATGCCAACCAAGTTTGGACACTGGTTGATGCACCAGAAGGCGTAAAGCCTATTGGATGCAGATGGATCTTCAAGAAGAAGACCGACATGGATGGCAACGTACAAACGTACAAAGCTAGGCTTGTAGCGAAGGGGGTATCGTCAACAATATGGTATTGATTATGACGAAACCTTCTCACCCGTTGCCATGATTAAATCCATTCGGATAATGCTTGCAATAGCTGCATATTTCGATTACGAGATATGGCAGATGGACGTTAAAACCGCTTTCCTTAACGGAAACCTTTTGGAGGATGTTATATGCAACAGCCTGACGGTTTTATCGTACCTAGACTTGCAAACAAGGTTTGTAAGTTAAATCGATCCATTTATGGATTGAAGCAAGCATCACGGTCATGGAATCAGCGTTTTGATGAGATCATAAAAGAATATGATTTCGTGCAAAACGCAGATGACCCTTGTGTATACAAGAAGGTTAGTGGGAGAGCACTTACTTTTATTGTCCTTTATGTCGACGACGTATTGCTTATAGGCAATGACATTCCCATGCTAACGTCGGTGAAAGCTTGGCTTTCATTAAAATTCTCCATGAAAGATCTGGGAGAAGCAGCCTTTATTCTTGGAATAAAGATCTACCGGGATAGATCTAGAAAGCTGCTTGGACTCTCCCAGAGTACATACATTGATAAAGTGTTGAAGCGATTCAACATGGAACAATCCAAGAGGGGATTGGTTCCAGTGGTACGTGGTACCTCTCTGTCTAAGGACATGTGTCCTAAGACTCAGGAAGAGAGAGACAACATGAGTCGGATACCGTTCGCCTCGGCAGTCGGATCGATCATGTATGCCATGATATGTACACGACCTGATGTCTCATATGCTTTGAGCATGTGCAGTCGCTATCAGGCCGATCCAGGTGAAGGTCACTGGATAGCAGTTAAGAATATCCTTAAGTATCTTAAACGAACTAAGGATGCTTTCTTAATTTATGGAGGTGGAGAACTTGCGGTATCTGGGTATACCGATGCAAGTTTCCAAACCGACAAGGATGACTACAAGTCGCAATCGGGTACATTTTTTGTTTGAATAACGAGAGGAGCAGTGAGCTGGAAATCTTCCAAGCAAGATACTGTTGCCGATTCAACAACAGAAGCGGAGTACATCGCTGCATCTGAAGCAGCAAAGGAGGCAGTTTGGATCCGAAAGTTCCTAATCGGATTAGGAGTAGTTCCGTTAGCAGCTGAGCCCGTTCCATTGTATTGTGACAATAACGGGGCTATAGCACAGGCTAAGGAACCAAGGTCTCATCAACGGTCCAAGCATGTTCTTCGACGTTACCATCTGATTCGGGAGATTATACATCGTGGCGATGTAAAGGTCGAGAAGGTCACATCAGATGACAACATTGCAGATCCGCTGACGAAGGCTGTTCTTCAGCAAGTTTTTGAACGACACATACATAGTTCGGGTATTAGATGCTTGAGTGACTGGCTATAGGCCAAGTGGGAGATTGTTAGACATTATGTCCCATAGCGTCACTGTTTGTAAATGATATTGTATTATTGTACAAAATTAACTATGTGATAATGAAATTGCCTTTTGCCGTTTTGTAATATTTATTTATTTGATTTATATAAATGGCGAAAGTCCATATGATTAGTACTGGACTGAGATGATATGAGACAGTATCAATCCGAAGGTTTAATCATTAAATATCCCTAGCCGTAGTATTATCGAGACTGGACATCGATAATGCGGAATAGACTAGTATTGCGCTTGTGCACGTTGTGAGGGCACAACGGCATAGTTCTCATATATTTAAGTATTGGATACTTATGCAAGTGCGATAGGAGGTTGTGTTTTACCGATGGTACGGAAAACAGCTTCGCTCTGGATAGACCCCGCGGAATCCCATTGGTAGTATGTCTGCGTGTCTATGGGAGGCCGCATCAGGGTAGGTGTATATGGTCTTAACCTGAGACTTACATCGCTAGTACTTGCGACAATCGGTAAACTTTGGTTTTGGTGGTTGGGAACCTTAACCGGTTCTGTGTACACCTCTTCTGGTTTATCGAGAATCGTAGTGTACTGGATGTGATGTCAAGATGGAAGTATCGCTTCAGACATATGGAGGTGATGATCACGCAGGACACAGAACTAGTACTCTATAAAAGGTTGCAACCGTCGGGACAATATGACCAGGTCAGGATTGTCCGATTTAAAGAGACTAGTTGCTTGATGTCCGATATATGTTTCGTACGGGGCAGACACATCTCCAGCCCCAGGCCTAGCATGTGATCATCCGATACTGGATCGATGTACGCAATACTACGGTATACTACGCTTGATATAGATCTTATATTCCTATAAGAATATTTCTGGAGAATTGGGTAGGCATGGCGCTTTGCTAGAAGCCAACCTTGTCTTGTGAATCGGTAAGAACGTAGTACGAGGTACGTGCGTGTTCGGATTATCCGACGACCGTATTTACTGCCAACATATCCGGAGATCTCTTGGGTCGCTTCCTGAAGATTCACCTATGATATTTGATTCGACTTAATTAATCTTGGATTAATTGCGGAGAGAAACTTTATCTCGGATAAAGTGCCTTATTTAGAGAGAGAAAACGATTAATTAGGAATTAATCGATAAAATTATTATATTCGATATAATAATTGAAATTCGATTTCGACGCGAAATTAAAATTAGATTTTAATTCGGGCATACGAGTTAATTTAGAATTAATTCGTTAGCGACGTAAATAATAATTTCGCTAGGCGCGATTATTATTTAAATTCGATTTAATTAACGTCGCGACGCAAGTTCGGTATTTCGGAAATATCGAACCCGAACGCGTGAGTGGACGTGGGCCCACTTTCATTTGAAAATGTGTGGGGCCCACATGACACATGTCATTATATGTATTATTTTATTGATAATGCATTGCATGGTGATAGTGTATAATACACTCAAATGTTATGCATGGAATTTGAGTGTTTGACACTCTAAGCCTTTGCATGGCTTGTGTCATAGATTTATTATTATTTAATAAATATTATGGCATAAATATAAATTGATTTTGGTATCAAAAATCAATTAAACAAAAAGAAAATCTCTCTTCTCTCTCTCACTTGGCCGAAAACTGCATGCAGTTTTTTGGTCTTCATCTTCTTCATTTGGTTGCCAAAAGCTTGAAGAAAGTGTGGTTGTTTGGAACATCTTCTCACATGCAAGGCTAGCACCTTTCAAGGGATCAAAAGAGGTGATAGGGAAACCATCATAGAGCTTGGAATACTCAAAGCTTGAGCTTCCACATTTCTCACCTGGCCGAAAAATCATCCACTTGGAGCTCCATTGGCTTGATTTCTTTCACATCATCTTAAAGATTTAATTGTTGTATGAATTAATTATTTTCACAATAATTAAAATGTAAGTATGATTCCGCCATACTTCATGTTTTATATAGATTTTGTGTATTTCATGTATGCTTAATCTTTCCTTGGGACATATTATAGAAACCAACACATAATTATTTAATTAAATTTGATTTAATTACGTCGCAATGGAAAAAATTCGTATTTGGATTAGCGAACATAAAAAACGGGAGTGTTTACGGGCCCACTCACATTTCGAATTCAAGTGCGTCCCACAAGTCACATCAAGCGTCACATCATTAGTATTCAAGTGATGGATGTCTCTTTTTACTTTGAGTGATGTCATGTCAGTCACTATTCATGAGTGATTTGAGTTGTTGGAAGGCATTAATTGCCATTTTGGATCCAAATTTTGTTTGATTTTGAAAGGCATATACAAAATTTGGAAAAAAAAATTGGTATTAGTTTTGGAAACCAAATACAACCAACACTCTTCTATCTCCTTCTAACACACACGGTTTTGGAACCAATTTTCTCTCCCTCCCATTCGGCTTTTGAAGCCAATTTTCTCTCAATTTCTGGGCTAGGCCGAGAACAAGAAGAAACATAAGGAAGATTGTGGTAATTTTCCAATCTAGCACATGAAGAGTCATCCAAGGTGAAGGGAAACAAACCTTGGAGCTAGAATCACCATTACAAAGCTTGGAGCTTGGAACCACACAAAGTGGAGTTGACCGAAAACATGGAGCACAAATTGGAGGCCATTTCGAGAGCTTCAATGGAGCAACAAAGTTTTGTGATTCATCGCATCGCAAAATCCGATCATTGTAAGTATGATTCCGCCATACTTCTTTATTGTATTCACATCCTTTTCATTGCTTGAATGATCTTGGGACTATAGTAGAAACCCAACAATGGTATCAAGAGCCTTGTTTAAGCATGAAATGGAATTATGGTAAAATTGGGTAAATTGATTTGAGCATGTTTGGATGAAATTGATTGTTTGAATATGCTTGAATGATGATAACATAGTGTTATGCATGATCAATTTGATGAAAATTGAATTGGATGAATTTTTCCCCAAATTTGAGGCTTGGCCGAAAGTTGATTACCCTAATGTCATGGTGATTTTTTATTTTTTGAATCATTGGATGAGTTTGAAAGACTTGGGAAATGTTGATTTAGGATTTAATTGGATTGAATTCGGAATCGGACAATAAAACCCCAAATTGCCGTGACATGTATAACATAGAAAATGATTGATTTTTGATTCAATAATGTTGGACATGTTCTGATGATAATAAACATGATTAATTATATAAATTGGTATTTTGGAAATGTTAATTTGGTTAATTAATCATGGCTATACACTTTAATTAATTTAATTGTGAAATTTGGAATTTTGTAATTTAATTAATTGGGCTTATTTTGGAATTGGGCTTGTAAAAGTTGTATTTGGGCTTAATGGGCTTGGTTGGGCCAAGTTTGGTTTAGGCTAATTGGTTGGATCCAATTGGGCCCAAAACCATATCCATAAAGTCCAAATATAATTTAATGGACCTTTAATTTTAATTGGGCCTAATGGGCCTAAATTGGTTTCTTGGCAAATAAGGATGATTCCTTAAATGGGCTTTGGTATTTGGGTTTGACCCATATTGACCAAAGTCTATGCCTTAAGAAATTAATTGAAAGCTCATTGGACTTTAATTAAATTGACATTGGATGTTAATTGGGCTTTGAGATCCGTAACGATTAGAAAGTATAATTATTTAATTTAGAATTAAATAAAGAATTAGTATTGAATACAAATTAAATTGGATTTAATATTGTAGTTTAATATAATTCAAGAATTCGTACTTTGAGTACTTATTCTTAAACGAGTCGGACTCGCGCAAATCAAATTGTTGTTTGAACATTGGATGATCATTAATTTCAGATTAATTAATTGGATTAGATTGATTGATAACATGCTTTGTGTGAATACATGGATGTGATGTATGAATAATGCATATCGGATGGATATTAGATGGGTGAGGGCAATTTTGGAAATTATTGTAATAAATTTAGAATTTATTAAATTGGACCTGCGTGTCCAGCCTATTACCTCTTGATTCTTTGTATTTCTCTTATCACATATTCCCCTCAATGTAACTGAGGTTTCTTTAGAAGTGTTATGTAATCTGGTAGAAGTAAGATTTGTGCTAGCGAGAGAGAGGAAAGTGAGAGATTTGTTCTAGGAATAAAGTCTGTTAAATATCAATCCGCATATCATTAATAGTTTATTTACGCGCCTTATTATGCTTTTAGAATGCATGTTTAAGGGTGTATGATGATGAGACCTAACAAAGATAATTAATTGGTTGCCAATTACGCGAAAAACCCTCAAAACATATTAAGCGTTTTTCCTTCCATTGAATGATTCATTCTCAAGATCCAAGATTGGCACTGGTTTGTTGGCCAAAGTCAAGACCTTTGTCCATCGCGGATGTGTTTGAATCATGAAAGCTTTGTTCCATATCGGTGTCTTGTCCAAGTTGTGATTTGTTGGCCAAAGTCAAGATCACTTCTTTTCCATCGACATCAATTACGAAGCTTTCCAAGGTCAATGGGTCCCGCTTAACTGGAATCACTTAGTTTGTTGTGCCAAAGCCAAGGCTTAGTTGATTCAGAGGAAAAAGGTTAGGGAATATATTGGATATATTGGCATATATAAGATATATGTTTCAGATTTGGATATCCACCTATTGGATCTAGGAATTGGATGAGATCCAATTGATCTTAGAGATCTACTTAGTTAAATATCATAAAGTTTGTTGGCCAAAGTCAAGGTTGTGCGTTATTTAACGGGATCCTAGCCCACTAGGAAACAAGGTTTCCCGAGTACTCAACAGAGGGTTAGAGGCTCGCTGAAAAATAGTGGGAGGCAAGTATTAAATTTGTAATTTCGTTTAGTTACTTGCCAATACGCGCTTATTTCAATTTTTCGTCAATACATAATTAATATATTAGTTGGACTAATATTTTATCGTTGTTTAATTAAACAGTTGGACTCTATTCAAACTACTTCATTTATAGTTGATTATATAATTGGATTATAGTAATCAATATATTTGAATTTTACCAATCAAATTATAATTGATTATATAGTTAGACTATATTAATCATTATATTAAATAGTACACGAAATCATTGATTGGATAGTTGGACTATAGCAATCAAGATATCTGAAAGATTAGCGTTTAAAACATAATCTTGGGTGAAAATGTCTAAACGACTTTAATTTTCAAATTCGGAATAGAATCTCAGGATAGTTATGGAAACTGAGAAGTTATTCTATTTGATAGAATAACCTCTTGGGCCTTAGCCCGGAGTTGAGCAAATAGTAGACCATGATCTTTGGAAGATTCATTTGATGATAACTTTAGTGCTCAATCCTTTATGCTCACCGCAATGACACTTTAATTCCGTCGTCAGAATTAAGGATTAGATCCTTGTAACATGATGATGAAATTAAAGATCTTCATAGATCTATTCTTAGATCTTAAAAGTACAAATTGCAATAGAAGCTCTTTACGCTCGTGTATGTCAGAGGGTACATCTATCGAACACTTGGTGTCATAGATGATTGCTGACATCGATCAGTTAGGTTAGCTGGGCATTACCTATGTGGCCGAGACTACCAAAGATTTGATCTTATAGTCTCTACCCGAAAGCTGGGGCAGGTTCATTATGAACCAAGAGTAAACTCTTGGAGAGTTAATGGCTATGCTCTAGGAGGCACAGCCGGAGCTTCTAAAATAGGCAAAGGCAAAATCATCATAGTCTTCTGGGAAGACAAAAGGACATATCCCAAGATGTCTGCCTAAACTGTGGCAAACGGGGTCACTAGAAGCATGACTGCCGTATGGACAAGGCAGATATAAAGGAAGTGAAGAGGGGCAAGACTCCGACTTCAAACATGTTTGTCATAAATATGTTCGCTACTGGTTTCAAAATTGGATTTTGATACTAGATGTGGTACATAAATATGTACTGATGTGCAGAATCTGCTGATCAGTAGGATACTAACTTCAGTTGAGATCTATCTGCGAGTCGGAAATGGGATGACAGTCGCTGTTTTAACCCGTAGAAACCTAATTTTAGGAACTACCCTTCGAGTGTGTACTTAAATTAGGAAACTGTTAAAATGTAACTAGTTTGACTAGAAACATTATCTCTATATCAAAGTTTAACTCATTGCGGGTATACCTTTATATTCTAGAACACTAAAGTATTTTATTTTATAAAGTGATATTGAGATAAACACATTAGAAGTGAATAACAATATTTATATTTTGAATATAAATAAATCTCACACATATGACATGACAAACAAGTAGCTCAAACTGATTAATCAGTTGACACTTATAAGTGGCATTGTTTTCTGGGACACATTAAACAAGACTCGTATATCCACACTTTCGAATAGTGGGTACTAGGACGAATTTGATTCTATTCAAATGATGTCTACGAATCTAGTTTATTAGGCAAACTTCCTAAAACACATTTTACTTGGTAAAAGTGCAAGTGCCATCGATCTATTAGCACTCATTCATAGTGACGTAAGTGGGCCAATGTCTAGCTAGGCTAGACGTGGATATGAACACTTCATAACCTTTACGGATGTGGCATCGCGTTATGGTTATGTGTTTCTTATGAAACACGAATCGGAAACTTTTGATAAATTCAAAGAGTTTCGACACGAAGTAGACAAACAGATCGGCTAGAGTATTAAAACCGTCACTGTTAGACCATGGTGGAAAATACTTAAGCAATAAGTTTCTCAATTAAATGAAAGAGTATAGTATTCTTTCACAGTGGACTCCTCCCGGAACACCTCAATTGAGCGGTGTGTCCAAACGGAGAAACCAAATTTTGTTGGACATGATAAGGTTAATCATTAGTCGCTCTGAGCTACCATTTCCTTCAAGGGATACGCATTAAACAGTGCAAAACTTATTTTGAATAAGGTTCTATAAAAATATGTTTGACAGACTTCATATTAGATATGAACAGGAAAGAAACCGGGTTTCCTCATTCCTGAAGATTTGGGAATGCTAGGCATATGTTTGGATGATGCCAAACTAAAACCCAAATCGGATAAGTGCCTAATTGTAGGTTATCCTAGGGTAACCAAAGTATAGTACTTATACAACTCACAAGAGAACAATGTAATTATTGCTCGCCACGTGGTTTTCCTAAGAGGAATACCTATATGCAGTGCTAAATGGGAGGAAAGTAAGACTCGATGAAAATCGGAGTAATACTGTTCCAGGCACCGAGTCCTTAATGGAACACAAATAGTTCATCAAGGATGAAACTATACCAATAATCTTCGAATACACAAGAACCACGTAAGTCGAAGAGAGTCAGAAAACAACCTGGGGTATGGGTTTCTGATCTCATCTCGTAAAGATATCAATCTTATTGAGGAATACAAACTGACTACGTATAAGGAAGTGATACAAGGTATCGACTCCCTATTATGGCAAAGTGCCATGATGTCCAGAATAGATTCCATGTATACCAACCAAGTTTGGATACTAGTTGTTGTACTGAAAGGCATTGTGCCTATTGGTACTATTTAAGTCTTCAAGAAAGACATACATGGATGGCAACATACCAACGTACAAAGCTAGGCTTGTAGCAAAAGGTATCGTTATCAATATTGTGTCGATTACGTCAAAATTGCTTTCCTTAAATGGAAACCTTTTGGAGGATGTTTACAACATCCTGACGATTTTATCGTACCAAAACAAGCAAACAAGGTTTGCAAGTTAATTCAATCCATTCATGGATTGAAGCAAGCATTGCGTTCTTGGAACCATCGTTTTGATGTAATCATAATGGTGTATGATTTAATTCAAAATGAAAATGATTCTTGTGTATATAAGGAGGTTAGTGTGAGCGCACTGATGATGAATGTCCTAAATAATAATGATATATCATTTCTTGGAAATGATAATCCCATTATATAATCGGTGAAAGCTTGACTTTCATGAAAAATTCTCCGTATAATTCTTGGGAGAGACAACCTTTATTCTAGGAATAAAGATCTACTGAGATAGATCTAAAAGGTTGTTGGCACTCTCCGAGAACTCGTACATTGAAATAAATGTACTCGACCTGATGTCTCATATTCTTTGAGCATATGGAGTCACAATCAGGCCAATCCAAGTGATAGTCACTGGATTGATGTTAAGAACATCCTTTAGTATCTTAGATGAACTAATGATGCTTTCTTAAACTATGGAGAATGAGAACTTGAAGTGACTAGGTTCACTGCTGCAAGTTTCCAAACCGATAAAATGACTATAAGTCGTATAAAAGTACTATATAGTTTGAATAACGGAACAATGAGCTGGAAATCTTCCAAGCAAGATACTGTTACCGAATAAACAACAAAAGCGGAATATTATTGCAGCTGAGTCAGCAATAGAAGCCATTTGGATTTATAATAATCCTAATTAGATTAGGAGTAATTCTGTTAGCAGCTGAGCTAGGCTTCAGCACAGGCTAAAAAATTAAAGGTCTCATCAACAATCTAGATATATACTTCAATTTTTCATCTGATTCGTTCGGATCATACAACGTGGCGATGTGATGATCGAATAAATTGCATCATATGATAACCTTGCAAATCCGCTGACGAAAGCATTTTCTCAGCAGAAATTTAAGCGAACCGTACATAGTTCAGCTGTAGGACACTTGAGTGATTGGCTATAGGCCAAGTGGGAGATTGTTGGACAATTATGACCTATAACATCACTATTTGTACAGATCATGGTGTTGTTGTACAAATTAACTATTTGATAAAGTAAATTGCTCTTTTATCATTTGTAATTAGATTACCAAGATATATAAATGATAAAAGGTCCTTATGATTAGTTCCAGATTGAGATGATATGAGACTGTATCAATCCACGAAGGTTTAATCATTAAATATCCCTAGTCGTAGTATTATCGAGATTGGACATCGATAATACGGAATAGACTAGTATTACACTTGTGCGCGTTGTGGGAGCATAACAACATAGTTCTCATATATTTGGGTATTGGATACTCATGCAAGTGTAATAGAAGGTTGTGTTTACCGATGGTACGGAAACAGCTTCGCTCTGGATAGACCCCTCGGAATTCCATTGGTAGTTTGACTATGTGTCTATGGAAGTCCGAATCATGGTAGGTGTATTTGGTCTTAACCTGAGACTTGCAACGCTAATACTTGCGACAATCAATATACTTTGGTTTTGGTCATCCAGGGCTTTAACAGGTTCTGTGTACGCCTCTTTTGGATATATTGAGAATCGTAGTGTATTGGGTGTGATGTCGAGTTGGAAGTATCACTCCAGTCATAGTGGAGATTATGATAACTGTAGGCACTGCATTTTTGCATATAAGTCCCGATGATGAGTCTCGGTATGGAGACACTACCTCTTTGATTGTGAAAGCCGCGGGAAACGGACGTCGGAAGGGTAAAGTTGGAAATTGATATTGGGTCGGATTTAACTCGCTGTTTCGCTTCGGGTTCATTTTGGACCTCTATTTAAAAAACACACCAAAACCATTAAATCACATCTCACAAATTAAATAATTAAAACATTTAAAATACATTGTTGGTTTATTCTAAGGTCCCAGATCAAATCAAGACATGAAAATGCGTGAATACATCAACGGAGGTAGCGGAATACTCACATTGATCGGTTATGTCGATTTGGAGACGAATGAAGGCCAAAAACGCACTGCCTTCATGCCAAACTGCAACAGTCCACTGTCCCTGCAAAACAGAAATTTGAGTGAAGAAACGGAGCTCCTAGCTTCGTCGGATGGATCCGTCTCATGGTCGAACCTCCCTACCACCTTCGCAAGACTTGTAAGTGTGCTAGCACTTGAATTTTCACCATGAAAATCCACTCTAGCTTCCCTCAAAGTCACGTTTTGTGATGAAAAACAGTGAGCATTGTGGCCCCTGGGGGCGTGAGAGAAGAGAGAATTTTGAGAGAGATGTTAATTGTGTTAAGTTAAAAATGATTTACCAAAAATCAATTTATATTTATGCCATAATATTTATTAAATTAATAATAAAATTATGACACAAAACATGCAATGGCTTAGAGTGTCAAACACTCAAACTCCATGCAATGACATTGAGTGCAATGTACACAATCTACATGCAAAGCATTAGAATGACATGTGTCATGTGGGCCCCACACGTTTCCAAATGAAAGTGGGCCCACGTGCACTCACGCGTTCGGGTTCGATATTTCCGAAATACCGAGCTTACGTCGCGACGTTAATTAAATCGAATTTAAATAAATAATTGCGCCTAGCGAAATTATTATTTACGTCGCTAACGAATTAATTCTAAATTAACTCGTTTGCCCGAATTAAAATCCAATTTTAATTCCGCGTCGAAATCTAATTTCATCTAATATATCGAATATATTAATACATCGATAATTCCGAATTAATCGTTCTATCTCTTTAGACGACATTTTATCCCGGATAAAACATCTCCGTTATTAATCCTAGATTAATTTTTTCTCTCTCTCTTCGTATAATCCAGATTATTCAAGAGTGCAAGTTGTGCGTCATCGGTGGATTATCGGGAAGGAACCATGAGATCCCGGATAATCTGGCAGTAAATACGGTCGTCGGAGTATCCGAATCACGTACGTACCAAGTACTACGTTCTACCGATTTACGAGACAAGGTCGACTCCTAGCAAAGCACCAAGTCTTCCCAGTTCTCGGACATATTCATCAAAGAATATCTAGATCTGTATCAAGCGTAGTATACTAATGTATCGTGCATATCGGCCCAGTATCGATAATCACGTGCTAGGCCTGGGGCTGGATAAGTGTCTGCCCCGTACGAAGCACATGTCGGATGTCTGGTAACTAGTCTCTATAATCGGATATACATGACCTTGTCATAATATCCCGATGGCCGCGCAGCACTTAAGAGCACTAATACCGTATCCTGCGTGACATCATCTCCAATATGACTGAAGTGATACTTCCATCTTGACATCACACCCAATACTCTACGACTCTCTGATAAACCCAGAAGTGTGGTGTACTCAGAACCCGTTTAAAGTCCCCTACCACCAAGACCAAAGTTTATCGATTATCGTAAGTATTAGCGATGTAAGTCTCAGGTTAAGACCATACACACCTACCTTGATTTTGGCCTCCCATAGACACATAGTCATAATACCAATGGGATTCCGAGGGGTCTATCCAGAGCGAAGCTGTTTCCCGTACGTCGGTGAAACACGACCTCCTATCGCACTTGCATAAGTATCCAATACTTATATATATGAGACTATGCCGTTGTGCCCTCACAAACGCGCACAAGTGCAATACTAGCCTATTCCGCATTATCGATGTCCAGTCTCGATAATACTACGGCTAGGGATATTTAATGATTAAACCTTCGGGGACTGATACTGTCTCATATCATTCTCAGTCCAGGTACTAATCATAGGGACCTCTCTTCATTTATATATCTATGGTGATCTAATCACAAATGATGAGAGTGCAATTGCCTTGTCACATAGTTAATTTGCTACAACAACACAATGATCTGTGCAAATAGTGACGCTATAGGTCATTTTGTCCAACAATCTCCCACTTGGCACATAGCCAGTCACTCAAGTGTCCCACACCTGAACTATGTACGGTTCGCTCAAATTGCTGAGGAAAGGTTTTCGTCAGCGGATTTGCTTAATTATCGTCTGACGCGATTTACACGATCATCACATCGCCACGATGTATGATCCGAACGAATCAGATGATATAGAAGTATATATCTGGATCGTCGATGAGACCTTTAATTCTTTAGCCTGTGCTGACGCCTAGCTCAGCTGCTAACAGAACCATATCTAATCTAATTAGATTTTTATCGATCCAAATGGCTTCTATTGCTGTCTGAGCTGCAGCAATAATCCGCATTTGTTGTTAATTCGGCAACAGTTATCTTGCTCGGAAGATTTCCATCTCACTGTCCCGTTATTCAAACTTTATAGTACCGCAGTATTTAATCGTTGGAAACTTGCAGTGGTGATCCCAGTCACTTCAAGTTCTCCTTCTCCATAGTTTAAGATAGCATCTTTAGTTCTCAGAGATACTAACAGATGTTCTTAACTTCAATCCAGTGACTATCACTTGGATTGACCCGATTGTGACTCCATATGCTCGAAGCGTATGAGACACCAATACAAGTACATTTTAAATGTACAATTTCCCAGAGAGTGTTAACAAACTCCAAATCTAGCCCAGTAGATCTTTATTCCTTGAATAAAGGTTGTTACTCCCCAGAATTCTACGGAGAATTTCTATGAAAGAATATTTATGAAAGCCAAGCTTTCACCAATAGCTATATGGGAATATGGGAATTTCACTGTCAGTGCGCTCTCCCACTAACCTCCTTATATACACAAGAATTATTTCGTTTTGAGTCAAATCATAAACCATTATGATTATTTCAAAACGTCAGTTCCAAGAACCTTATGCTTGCATCAATCCAAACATGGATCGAATAACCCGCAAACCTTGTTTGTCGGTTATATAAAATCGTCAGGATTTGTAAAACATCCTCCAAAAGGTTTCCTTTTCAGGAAAGCGATTTTGATTTATAACTGACACATTTCATAAATGAAATATACAGTTATTTTTTCAAAGCATTTTCAAAATGGATTTACCATGGCAACATGTAAAAAGGTTGAAACCGTTATTAACACAATGTTGATAACGATACCTTTCCGTCAAAACCTTAGGTTTGCACGTTGGTATGTTGCCTTCCATGTATGTCTTCCTTGAAGACGTTTAATGTACCAAAGGCACAACGCCTTGTGGTACAACAACTAGTATCCAACATAGTTGTTATACATGGAATCCATTTCGGACTCATGGCACTTTGCCATAACATGGAGTCGATACCTCGTATCACTTCCTCTAACGTAGTCGGATGGTACACCACCATAAGATTGACATCTTTATGAGGTGAGATCAGAAACCCATACCCTAGGTTGTTTTCTGACTCTATCCGATCTACTAGGTTCTTGTGTATTTGAAGATTAATGGTATAGTTTCATCATAGATGAACTATTTGTGTTCCATTAAGGACTTCGTGCCTTGAACAGTATTACTCCGATTTTCATCGAGTATCACTATCCTCCCACTGACCACTGCATATCGGTATTCCTCTCAGGAAAACCGCATGGTGAGCAACAATACATTGTTCTCATGTGGGATTTATAAGTACTATACTTAAGGTTTCCCTTAGGATAACCTGTATTGGCACTTATCCAATTTGGGTCCTTAGTTTGGTATTATCCAAACGCTATGCCTGGCATACCCAAATTATCAGGAATGAGAAACCTCGTTTCTTCCCTGTTCATATCCTATATGATATCTGTCAAACAGATTTATATGGAACCTTATTCTAAATAAGTTTTGCACTGTTAATACATATCCGGTTGAAGGAGTAGTAGCTCAGAGCGACTCGTGATAAACCTTATCATGTCCAACAAAATTCGGTTTTTGGTTCGGACACACCGTCTAACTAACTACCGTGTCTCGGGAGGAGTCCTCATATGAAAGAATACCGTACTCTTTCATTTACGTATGAAACTTACTGCTTAAGTATTTTCCATTACGGTTTTACCGTGGCGGAATAATACTACAGCCGATCTGTTTGTCTACTTCGTGTCGAAACTCTAAAGTTTCCGATCTGTGTGTTCTCAAAAGAAAACATAACCACAACGTGATATGTCACATCCGTTAAGGTCACGAAATATTCATGTTCACATCTAGCCTAGCTAGATATGGGCCCACTTACTTCACCATGAATAGGGCTAACAGATCGGTGGCCCTTTTACTACCAAGTAAATAGTATTTTAGGTATTTAACCTAATAAACTAGATTCGTAGACCTTATTTGAATAGTCAAATCAGTCCTAGTATCCACTCTTCAAAAAGTGTGGATATACGAGTCTTGTTTAATACTAGATTCGTAGACCTTATTTGAATAGTCAAATCAGTCCTAGTATCCACTCTTCAAAAAGTGTGGATATACGAGTCTTGTTAATAAACTAGATTCGTAGACCTTATTTGAATAGTCAAATTAGTCCTAGTACCCACTCTTCAAAAAGTGTGGATATACGAGTCTTGTTTAATTGTGTCCCAGACACATGCCACAAATAAGTCTCTATTGATCAAATCAATTGAGCTATTTATTGTCATTTTATATGTTTTTGAGATTTTATTATATTCAAAATATAAATTCTGTTATTTACATCCAATGTATTTATCTCAGTATCATCTTTATATAATGAAACACTTTAGTGTTCTAGAATATAAAGGTTTTATCCGCATCGGATAAACACTGATATAGAGATAATGTCTCTAGTCAAACTAGTTACATTATAACATTTCCTAATTTAAGTACATACCCAAATGGTAGTTCCTAAATTTAGGTATCTACGGTCGAAACAGCGACTTCGTCCCGTTCCAATTCGCAGAGAAATCTCGGCTTGAAGCCAGTATCCGGCTCACAGCGGATTCTGAACGTCAATACATATACGTATTATGCACCACACTAAGTATTTAAAATCTAATTTCAATACTAGTAGTGAATATAACTTTGACAAACATTTTTAAAGTCAGAGCCTTGCCCTTTCTTTAATTCCTTCGTTACTTCCATATCCAAATGGTTGTCGCTACGGGATATGTCAATTATCCTTTTCAATATTTCACAAACCTTTGGCCAAGCCTTGGGTTTCGGAATATCGAAACGATGTGCACCTTGTGCTACATGCCCAATTGCAAACTTTGACTTTTCTCCACTAGAATAGTCAATTAATTCTCCAAGAATTATTAATTGCAATTTTAATACTTTTAAATCTAAAGATAGATTTATTGTAAGTATATTAATTAAGCACTAAAGTCATCATCACATAAATCTTCCAAAGACTTTATGCTCTACTATTTGCTTAATTATGGGCTTAGTCATAATAAGTTATTTATCAAATAAATTAACCTATTATTAATTCCCAATTGAAGATTAAATCATTTAAAACATTTAATCCAAGGATTATATATTTTAAATATTCAACCTTTCAATTCTTTCTTGATTTCAATAGTCCAACTATTTAATCAATTTAATAAGGTACTATTTATTATAATGATTACAATAATCCAATTATTTAATCAACTATAATTTTAATATTGATTACTATAATCCCATTATAAAATCAACTATCATTTAATTCAATTATATTGATTACTATAATCCAATTACAAAATCAACTATATTGAATGAGTTGTATATAGTCCAACTATATATATATTTAAAAAAACAAAATATTAGTCCACTAATACTTTTAATTAATGTGACGAGTAAAATAAAATGAGCGTGTTTAGCGAGTATTCGAACGAATGTTGCAAATTCAATACTTGCCTCCCACTATTTTCGTCGAGTCTCTAACCCTCTGGGTAGTACTCGGGAAACCGTGTTTCCTAGTGGGCTAGGATCCTATTAAATAACACAAACCCTGACTTTGGCCAGTAAAAAGCTGTATGCTATTTAACTAGGTAGATCTCACAGATCAATTGGATCTCATCCAATTCCTAGATCCGGTTAGGTGGACATCCAAGTCCGAAACATATGTATAATGTCAATGTATCCAATACATTTTCCTAACCATATCCTCCGAATCATCTAGGCCATGGCTTTGGCCAAAACAAACCTAATGATTCCAGTTAAGCAGGACCCATTGACGAGGAAAGTTTCGTAATCAATGTCATTGGACAAAAAAGTGATCTGACTTTGGCCAATAAAAATCACGATTTTGGACAAGACACCGATATGCAACAAAACTCTCATGATTCAAGTACATCCTTGATTGACAAAGGTCTTGACTTGGTCAAAAACAAACCAATGCCAAGTTCGGATCTTGAACAAGAATCATTCAATGGAAGGATATTTGCTTAATATAGATTGAGGGATTTTCGCGTGCAAATTGGCTACCAATTTAATTATCTTTGTTAAGGTCTCATCATCATACACCCTTAAACATGCATTCTAAATAATAATAAAGCGAGTATGAAATAAATAATAATGATATGCGGATGGATACTTTACACATTGATCCTAGATCAAATCTCTCCTTTCTCACTCAAGCTAGCACTTGTACTACTTCTACCCGTTACACTACACTTCTAAAGAAACCTCATATACATAGAGGGGAATAGGTGAGAAGAGAATACAAAGAGAAAGAAGGTGATAAGGCTGGACACGCAGGTCCAATTTAATAAATTGAATTTATTACAACAATTTCTAAAATTGCCCACCCGACTAATATCCATCCGATATACATTATTCATTCAACACAACCACGTATTCACACATATAGCATGCTATCAATCAATCTAATCAAATTAATTAATCTGATAATTAAGTGATCATCCAATGTTCAAACAACGATTTGATTTTGTTCGAGTCAATCAAACTCGTTTGCGAATAAGTACTTAAAGTACGAATTCATGAATTAAATTAAACTACATAATTAAATCCAATTTAACATGTATTTAATACTAATTCACTATTCATTCTAAATTAAATATTGCACTTTATATTAATAAACCTTTTACGATTTAAATTCCAAATTCAATCGCGTCGGGACTCAAAGTCCGAATAACGTCCAACGTCAATTCAATTAAAGTCCAATGGGCTTTGATTGATTTCTTAAGGCGTGGACTTTTGGTCAACTCGGGTCAAACCGATAACCAAAGTCCAATCCGGGATTTACCCCATAAGCCCATAAATCAATCTTGGCCCATTAGGCCCAATTGAACTTTAAAGGTTCATTAGTCGCAATTGGGCTTTATGGTTAAGGTTTTGGGCCCAATTGGATCCAATTCACTTGGCCTAAACCAAACTTGATAAATCAAGCCCAATAGGCCCAATTACAACTTAAATTCTAATTCCAAAATTAGGCCCAATAATTAAATCCAAAAATCCAATTTCCAATTTAATTACCAAAAGTGCATTATATGATTAATCAACTAAATCAACATTTCCAAAACACTAAATTAGTCCAATTAATCATACTTAATTCATTATTACATGTCAAACACACATAATGAAAAATCAAACCCATAAACATGCTTCAATGCTCTCGGCCAAGGAGGATTTTGTGTCCGATTTGGTTTCGATCCAATCGAACCTACAATCGACATCAAATCACCCATCCAATTTGATTTTATACACATCCAATGTCACAAAACCAAAAATTCCAAGACAACATTAGGGCAATGACACATTCGGCCAAGGTAAGGAATTGGGGTTTTTGTCAATTCGAAATCCCATCCAATTCGATTCAATTAACGTCAACCTAATCGATTCTAACTCATCAAATGAATTAAAAAACAAAAAATCCAAGATCCCAAAAATCTTACACACATTCGGCCAAGGGTTAATTTTGGGGAAAATGATTCCAAATCAATTTTCGTCAAATTAGTCCAACCAAATGAATTCAAACATGTTATAAGCATACTCAAACAAGCAATTTATTCAAATCATGCTCAAATCACATTTACCCAAATTTTAAACCCTACAAATTTCATGCTTGCAACATTAGCTCATGATGCCATTGTTGGTTTATTCTAAGGTCCCAAGATCAAATCAAGACATGAAATAATGCGTGAATACATCAACGGAGGTAGCGGAATACTCACATTGATCGGTTATGTCGATTTGGAGACGAATGAAGGCCAAAAACGCACTGCCCTTCATGCCAAACTGCAACAGTCCACTGTCCCTGCAAAACAGAAATTTGAGTGAAGAAACGGAGCTCCTAGCTTCGTCGGATGGATCCCGTCTCATGGTCGAACCTCCCTACCACCTTCGCAAGACTTGTAAGTGTGCTAGCACTTGAATTTTCACCATGAAAATCCACTCTAGCTTCCCTCAAAGTCACGTTTTTGTGATGAAAAACAGTGAGCATTGTGGCCCCTTGGGCGTGAGAGAAGAGAGAATTTTTAAGAGAGATGTTAATTGTGTTAAGTTAAAAATGATTTACCAAAAATCAATTTATATTTATGCCATAATATTTATTAAATTAATAATAAAATTATGACACAAAACATGCAATGGCTTAGAGTGTCAAACACTCAAACTCCATGCAATGACATTGAGTGCAATGTACACAATCTACATGCAAAGCATTAGAATGACATGTGTCATGTGGGCCCCACACGTTTCCAAATGAAAGTGGGCCTACGTGCACTCACGCGTTCGGGTTCGATATTCCGAAATACCGAGCTTACGTCGCGACGTTAATTAATCGAATTTAAATAAATAATTGCGCCTAGCGAAATTATTATTTACGTCGCTAACGAATTAATTCTAAATTAACTCGTTTGCCCGAATTAAAATCCAATTTTAATTCCGCGTCGAAATCTAATTTCATCTAATATATCGAATATATTAATACATCGATTAATTCCGAATTAATCGTTCTCTCTCTTTAGACGACATTTTATCCCGGATAAAACATCTCCGTTATTAATCCTAGATTAATTTTCTCTCTCTCTTCTTTATAATCCCAGATTATTCAAGAGTGCAAGTTGTGCGTCATCGGTGGATTATCGGGAAGCGACCCATGAGATCCCCGGATAATCTGGCAGAGTAAATACGGTCGTCGAGTATCCGAATCACGTACGTACCAAGTACTACGTTCTACCGATTTACGAGACAAGGTCGACTCCTAGCAAAGCACCAAGCCTTCCCAAGTTCTCCGGACATATTCATCAAGAATATCTAGATCTGTATCAAGCGTAGTATACTAATGTATCGTGCATATCGGCCCAGTATCGGATAATAACGTGCTAGGCCTGGGGCTGGATAAGTGTCTGCCCCGTACGAAGCACATGTCGGATGTCTGGTAACTAGTCTCTCTAATCGGATATACATGACCTTGTCATAATATCCCGATGGCCGCGCAGCACTTAAGAGCACTAATACCGTATCCTGCGTGACATCATCTCCAATATGACTGAAGTGATACTTCCATCTTGACATCACACCCAATACTCTACGACTCTCTGATAAACACAGAAGTGGTGTACTCAGAACCCGTTTAAAGTCCCCTACCACCAAGACCAAAGTTTATCGATTATCGTAAGTATTAGCGATGTAAGTCTCAGGTTAAGACCATACACACCTACCTTGATTTTGGCCTCCCATAGACACATAGTCATAATACCAATGGGATTCCGAGGGGTCTATCCAGAGCGAAGCTGTTTCCCGTACCGTCGGTGAAACACGACCTCCTATCGCACTTGCATAAGTATCCAATACTTATATATATGAGAACTATGCCGTTGTGCCCTCACAAACGCGCACAAGTGCAATACTAGCCTATTCCGCATTATCGATCTCCAGTCTCGATAATACTACGGCTAGGGATTATTAATGATTAAACCTTCGGGGACTGATACTGTCTCATATCATTCTCAGTCCAGGTACTAATCATAGGGACCTCTCTTCATTTATATATCTATGGTGATCTAATCCCAAATGATGAGAGTGCAATTTCCTTGTCACATAGTTAATTTGCTACAACAACACAATGATCTGTGCAAATAGTGACGCTATGGGTCATTTTGTCCAACATACATGTCACAAATTAAATTGAATTAAAAAATAATTAAACTTAAATTAAATGAAATTAAACTAAATCAAATTAAAATCCATTTAAACTAAATCAAATTAATTCCAATTTAAATTAAATTAAAACTAATACCAAAATTAAATAAATCTTTTCCTAAAACAAGTAATCACTCCCCTAATTTAAGAAATTCCCACCCAAATTATAATTATTCTTTGCCTTTAATAAAATAATCATTTAATTGATTTTTTTCCCTTTAAAAAACATGCAGAAACCCTAATCCCCATACCCTCTCAATATAAATATAACACAAACCCTAATCTAGCCTGTGGCTTGGCTCTCTCTCTTTCTGAGCCCCCAAAAACCAGAAACCCTAAGACTCATCTTCAACCTCACGCCAATCACTTCTCCGACCCCTCAAAACCCTAAGCTAATTTACATCATCACACTGCCTCATTAACTGCCAAAAGCCCCTTACAGCCGCACCACAACAAGCCAAAAACTCTTCACCCCTCACGTCATTAGCCCTTGTCCACAAACAAACCTTCAGCGCCACCTATCTTCAGCCACTGCCATCACATCCTCACGTCATCAGCTCCCTTCAACGCACAACGCCATGTTCATCACATAGTTACGCACAGCTCCTCAACACGTGAGCCATAGTCACGCTTAGCCACTCCACACACCCACAGCCTCAACTCCATTTCAGCCACCTCGGTAGAAGACCATCAGCACAATCCTCCAACCACACGTCCATAAACCCTAGCTGATCTTCATGACCTAACAATCTTCACGCACCATTTGGAACACCACTGCAGCCCTTGGAAATAAGGAGAATAACGCACCTTGGAAGCCCTAAACCTGCCTCACGTAATAAGCCTCCACGCATCCCCTTACCAAGAAACCTGTACAAGCCCTTCACAGCCCTCATCCCTCACGCACCTGCCCACTCACATTGCCTCACCGCTTCATGCCATAAGCCCATTAATCAACACACTCGGCAATCCAACAAAGCCAACCGACAAACACAAACAGATTCAACCCTTAAACTCCTTCACCAATCGACCTAATAAAAACGACAGCCCCTCCATCTCCATAAACCCTTCAATTCAGTGAGACCCTTCTGATCAACACACAAAACCCTAGTAAACCTCTCAGCCCTCATGTACCACAAACGAGCCATCACTCATGCAGTCTCGCCACAACCCTAAAACTCATTGACGCAGCTTCCACCTTCAATAGCCACCACATCCCCTAGCATCACACGTAGCCTCCACTCACATACCCATTCAACAGCATCCCATTTCTCCACAAACAATCCTAGCCTGCCAACAAACACAAGCCATCTCCACGTCTCGCCTGCCCTCCTCACCAACCGACTCACATCCTGCCCTCACAAGTAGCCTCCGACACCTAGCAGTCCCCTTATTCTTAAAAGCCATTCCACTGACTAAACAGACCAAAATAAGCCACTGCAAAGCCCTCAAATTCACGGATCAAACAGCCCCCACACGCCCTCAAAAATAACCTGCAGCTCACGTCCATAATCTCACACGTTCAACACTCTTCAAACGCAACCCTGGATGTGAACTAAGCCACCAAACCAGCACATGCAGTGAGAAACAGCCGCCCATTCTACCGTGAGAAGCCATAAAACCCTCAAGCCCTTCATGCACACGTAAATAGCACCATTAGCCTTCATGAAAAACACTAACCTGAACTGCCCGAACGTACGCCACTCAGCCCATAACAGCCCCAAACCCTTCACGCATAGAACGCACCTTCACTTGCCTTCATCACGCCAAAGCCTCACTGCTCACTGACCTCGTCCAAACCGAGTCATTCACACGGCAAAATAGGGTCCCTAATCCACCGAAATACAGTCCAAAAATCAGCCAGTAAACCGAGACAAAATCAGCTCAAAACTACCCAAAACGCACCTCCCTAAGCCACCAAAATCATCCAAAACAGTCCACAAATTGACCAAAACAGTGACCTGAAACGTAGCAGTGAAACGGACTTGAAACAGCAGCCCGAGCATCAAAGCAGCGAGGAAAGACATTGAGTAGATGAATCGGAAAAGCATCGGATCAATCTCCCTTCCAACGGACGTGTAACGCCATTTCTTAGACGACAAAAGAGGTTAGACCTGAGGGCACCTTTTTTACTATCTTCTTTATTTTTGTTTATTTATTTTGATATATAATTGCATGAGAGTCGTTTGAGTCATGATGTGATTGTTGGATGAGCGGGATATGTGTTCCCTTTTGTGGTATATCGGATGGAAACCCGGACGTAAATTCCATAGCCGATTCCGAATGGACGGTAGTATGGTCTGCACTCGGGATACAATGCCACGTACCACTTAAGATACACGTATCTCGTCTCATCCTAACTTGTATTTGAGCATGTTATAGTCTTTAGGTTATTTGTTTATTATTTAAAGCATGGTTTAATTTAGTTTGTTATTTATTTGTGAAAGCATGTTTAGGTTGTTCATTATGCATGTTCTTAGTTTATGATGTGTTTGGGTGATGATTTATACATGTTGATTTAATGGTTCAATATGCTTGTTGTGTTACATTGTGTGGAGTTATTTGGATAAAAGCATGTTAGATCTAAGTACCATTGAGCATGATTATTGAGTAGACTTGGTTGATTCATTGCACAAACTATATCATCACAAGTGACATAAGTAAGGGACCATTCCGAACCCAACGGTTTGAGGTCTTCCCTTGCGAGGGGTGAGTGCGGCCTTAAATCTTTGTCCCGGTTCACACCGGGTGGCGACTCCATATTATTTCGTACTTCCTAACTAGGCCGCGAGCCTAGAACAGCGTCGTCAGTTTCTGTTGTCTACAATAACGTAAGATAGGAAACTAGTACTCTTATGTACTGCAGTCATCGGGATAATATAACAAGGTCATGATTATCCGATTATCGAGACTAGTTACCAAAGATCCGATATGTGTTTCGTACGAGGCAGACACAATTCAAGCCCCAAGCCTAGCACGTGACATCCGATACTGGATCGCTATACACAATACTATGTATAATACGCCTGATAAAGATCACATATTCCTTTAAGAATATTTATGGAGAATTGGGTAGGCACGGTGCTTTGCTAGAAGCCAACCATGTATTGTAAATCAGTAAAAACATAGTACTAGGTACGTACGTGTTCGGATAGTCCGACGACCGGATTTACTGCCAACATATCCAGGGATCTCATGGGTCGCTTCCCGAAGATTTACCGATGACGTGTGACTCGCACATTATTAATCTGGGATTAATTAATTAGAGAGAGAAAATTAATCTTGGATTAATTACGGAGATATTTTATCTGGGATAAAATATTATTTAAAGAGAGAGAACGATTAATTTGGAATTAATCGATAAAATAATATATTCGATATATTAAATGAAATTATATTTCGACGCGGAATTAAAATTAGATTTTAATTCGGGCGAACGAGTTAATTTAGAATTAATTCGCTAGCGATGTGAATAGTAATTTTGCTAGGCATAATTATTTAATTAAATTTGATTTAATTACGTCGTAACGGAAAATTCGTTAATTCGGAATTAGCGAACCCGAGCCCGGAGTGTTTGCGGGCCCACTCGCATTTCGAATTCAAATGCGGCCCACAAGTCTCATCAAGCGTCACATCATTAGTTATTCAAGTGATGGATGTATTGTCACTTTGAGTGATGTGATGTCAGTCACTATTCATAAGTGATGTGAGTTGTTGGAAGGCATTAATTGCCATTTTGGCTCCAAAATTTGTTTGACTTTTGTAAAGGCATATACAAAATTTTGGAAAACAATTTTGGTATTAGTTTTTGGAAAACCAAATACAACCAACACTCTTCTCTCTCCTTCTAACACACACGGTTTTGGAACCAATTTTCTCTCATCTCCCATTCGACTTTTGAAGCCAATTTTCTATCTAATTTCTTGGCTAGGCCGAGAACAAGAAGAAACATAAGGAAGATTTGTGGCAAATTTTCCAATGCTAGCACATGAAGAGTCATTCAAAGGTGATAGGGAAACAAACCCTTGATCATGGAATCACCATTTACAAAGCTTGGAGCTTGGAGCACACAAAGTGGGGATGACCGAAAACATGGAGCACAAATTGGAGGCCATTGCCGAGAGCTTCAAGGGAGTAATAAAGTTTTGTGTTTCATCGCATCGTAAAATCTGATCATTGTAAGTATGATTCCGCCATACTTCTTTATTGTATTCACATCTTTTCATGGCTTGAATGATCTTGGGACTATACTAGAAACCCAACAAGTGAGGAGAGTGTAGGGGCTGGGTGAGTTTTTTTTTTGTTTGGTTTTTTGGTTTTCTGTCGTGTATAACTTAGGGTTTTTTTTGTGAAGCCGTATGTGTGTGGAGAGAAAGAGAGAGATGTATGCGTGAAGGGAGAAAGAAAGTGAGAGGATATGTGTGAAGCTATTAGTGTTTTTTCTTTTATAGAGAGAGGGCCAAGGGAGAGAGGGGAGTGACGTGATTAGGGTTTGTTGTTGAAGGGTTTTGAAAAGAAAAACAAATCAATCTATAAAAGGGTGTAAAATTAAGTTATTTAGGGAAATAAATATGTGTAATTTTGGTGGGGAATATATTTAATTTGGTGAGTGATCTATTTAATTTAGGAAGAGGAATTTGATTTGATTTTAATTGGATTTAATTTAATTTAATTGGATTAGATTTAATTAGGAAGGATATTATTTTGATTTTAATTGGATTTAATTTAATTTAATTTGATTTAATTTAATTTGTGACATGTGTTTTAAATGTTTTAATTATTTTTGGATTGGGTTTGGGCGAAATGGGCTTTGGATGGGTGCAGAGGTTTTGGGCCGAGGCTTAATATTTTAAAATAGAGATTAATCGGTGAACCTGAGGCCAATTAGCGAGTTAAATTTGTTGATGTATTTATTTTAAAATTTTTCCCTTCCGACGTCCGTTTCCCGCGACTTCCATAACTTAAAAGGTAGTGTCTCCATATGACACTCATCATCGGGACTTACATGCAAAAATGCAGTGCCTACAATTACATAGTCCAAATGGCATCATGCGGAAAGTAAAAGTACCATACGGGCATGTAAAAGTGGTTTTCTCCTGATCTTCTAGGGCGATGCTAATCTGAATGTACCCTAAGTATCCATCCAGAAAATAATAGAATTCATGTCCCACCTGTCTATCTAGCATCTTGACAATGAATGGTAGCGGGAAATGATCTTTCCTTGTTGCTTTTTTCAGCTTTCTGTAGTCCATGCATACTCTCCATCCAGTCACCGTTCTTGTTGGAATTAGCTCGTTCTTTTCATTGGTGACTATTGTCATTCCTAATTTCTTGGGTACAGATTGCATAGGACTTACCCAAGTACTGTCAGAGATGGGGTAAATGATGCATGCGTCCAATCATTTGATAATTTCTTTCTTTACAACCTCATTCGTGATTGGATTTAGTCTACATTGATGCTCCACTGTGGCTTTGTACTCATCATTCATCATAATTTTGTGCATGAAAAATGATGGACTAATGCCTCGAATGTCTGCTATAGTCCAACCAATGGCTTTCTTGTGCTCGCGTAGCACTCTCAGAAACGTATATTCCTGTTCCAATATTAGCGAAGAAGAAATAATCACAGGTAAATTAGAAGAGTTTTCTAGGAATGCATACCTAAGATGGCTTAGAAGTGGCTTTAGAATGCATACCTGAATTTTCTTCATATTCCCAGATTTCGAAATATGCCATCTCTCTGAGGAGTTTGCTGCCATTCTCGACTTGTATTTTTCTCTTACTACCATTCCGGCGATGTCTCGTTTCTAATGTCAATACCCTCGGGAAGCCTACGAAGCTTTCCTTTGATGTCCTGAAGATGCGGAAAAGGTACTGCCTTATGCTTCATCCATTGAGTTACAGGTCCTTTTACGTGTATCTTCCAGGATGGAGGTAGGGTCCCGTCCCTGGGGAGTGTAGTCTTATTTTGTATCTTGGCCCAATACCTCATAGTGGGTTGTGATAGTTCGAGAGGCGACTATCGTTTATTGTACATCATACATCATCGAGGGAATCCGATGAGGTCATGATCTTTCCCCCTTTATCTTGGCCGAGACGCTTCATGGTTTAGATAAGATAAAGCACCATCCTGTAAGACGGTTTCTTGGGAGTCCATTTGTCTTGCAGATTCGTCCTAACTTTTGCCTAAGCTGTCCTTTCAGATTTTCAACTTAGCGGATTTCTCTGAGTCGCCTTTTCAGGTTTTCAACTCAGCGAGCTAAATTTTTTTTTCAGATCTTTGTTTTTTCAGATCTGTCCTCATTCTCGAGGCTCTTTGCTCATCCTCTTTCTCTAGGTTGTTCTCCATTCTCGGAGTCGCTCTCCATTCTCAGAGTTTTTCATTATATCTTCCCGCCAGGTTCCTCGACAATATGGGTGTCTCCATCACCCTGTCCCTGGACAATGCACTTTCCAAAGTAGGCCTCTGTGTCGCCGCCTCATGGACCACTTCCAGAACAAATGGTCCCAGCGCCAAACGTGGCTTGCCGCTGCCCTGGGGCCTCCCAAATCTCATTCTCCTAGATCTCTTGACCATGGTCCAGCATCTAAGAAACAGAAGATGTGATTTGTAATTACTTGACTCTAATCTTTCTCGGTTAGCTGGGATTTATGCAATCTATGAACATCTTGAACATTTATTTCAATAAAGGCGTTTGTATTACTTCTTAGTACATATGTAGGAAACAATGAACTGCATTGCAAGGATACCTCTGTCACTAAATGTTCCTCAAGAATTTTACAATTAACCATTTTTCTTGCTCACCCATGCTCTATATTTTGCTTGGGCTGTCCTTTGCAGATTTTCAACCCAACGAACCTTTCTCTTCTTTTTTATTATGCAAAATATTATTTCAGCATGTCTATATTGATGGGCTCGGTGAACTCATTCCCTTCCAAATCTGACAGTCTCACTGCCCCATTCCCCATCACCTTCTTGAATAGGTATAGCCATTTTTAATTGGGGCTGAACTTTCCCATTGGGTCCATTATCAGTGGCTTCGACTGCTTGAGCACTAGATCACCTTCTCTGATCTTGTGGGACGCACCTTCTTATTGAACGCCATGGCCAACCTTTTCTGGTATAGCTGCATATGGTACAAAGCCTTTATCATTTTCTCATCCAGTAATGCTAGCTGTTCAAACTTCTACGATGCCCATTCCTGCTCAGGCAATCCTGCCTCTGCTAGTACCCGTATTGATTGTATCTCTATTTTCGCTGGTAACACTGCCTCTATCTCGTAAACCAAAGCGCAGGGTATGGCTCCCGTTACTATTCTCGCCGAAGTTCTATACACCCACATGGCATATGGCAGTTTGTCAGCCCAATCTTTATAACTTTCTGTCATCTTAGTTAGTATTTTCTTTATGATTTTGTTGGCAGCCTCTACCGTCCCATTAGCCTGTGGCCTATAAGGTGATGATTTGTGATGCCATATCTCGTACTTCTGCAACATCGCCTTTCTTTCTCCCAGAAATTAGACTCCATTGTCCATCAATATGTGATGTGGTATTCCATATTAACATACTATATTACGGGCTATCAACTTGGCCATCTACTTTGCCGTAACATTACGGAATAACTCGGCTTCCACCAGTTCGAAAAATAGTCTACCGCTACTACTATGAAACGGTGTCCATTTGATGCATGTGGCCTGATTTTCCAATCATGTAAATACACCATGCTGAGAAAGGCTATGGTTCTAACAGTCTGTGTAATTTCGTAGGCAGCAGATGGTTCAAGTTGTCGTGTGCTTGGCAATCATGACAGTGCTTCAACAACTTTGCGCAGTCAGCTTCCATGGTCGACCAGTAAAATCCATGTCTCACTATCTTGCGAGACAAATTCAATCCATTCATGTACGGTCGATATATTCCAGCATGGACCTCTTTCATCACCTTATGAGCCTATTCTTTTCTTAAATATTTCAGCTGGACGACGTTGAAATGTCTTTTGTACAGCTCTCCCCTCAACTCACATACTGGGAAGCCAATTTCTGAATGGGTAATCTGTCATTCTTGCCGGCTCCTTCTGGGAATTCCCCACGTTCTAGATACTGTAGAATATTATAGTACCACGGCTTCCCATCGTCGACTTCTACTTCTAAGATTCTCTCTATCTCATAACTGGGTCTTCTAGCTGTTGTCAGCACAATGGGTCTCATTACTAGTTTTTCCGGGTTTTCCCTAGTTGCAGCTAGGGTGGCTAGTTCGTCTGCCATTTGGTTCTCTTCTCGTGGTAAGTGCTGGAATTTACAGTCGAGGATAGCATGTGCCAAATTCCTGAGATGGAGTAGGCAGGGTCTCAACCAGTCTTCCTTCAATTCCTATTCCATTCGCATCTGTCGAACTACCAACATTGAGTCTCTATAAACTTCTACGTCCCTAACTCATAGGGCTATTAGTGCTTTCAGTCCAAAGACACATGCTTCATATCCGGCCATGTTATTGGTTACTCCGAACGTCAACCTTTTGGCCATCGTTAGGGTTTCTCATTTGGGGGTTACTATCACAATTCCTATTCCAGCTCCTTTGTAATTCACCGCCCTGTCGAAATACATTTTCCACCTCTGGACCATTATGGCTTGAACCTCCTCGTCCGGGAATTCGAACTTATAATGATCTCCTTCTATGGGTTGTAATGCCAAGAATTCCGCTGTGGCACGCCCTTTGATTACCTTAGAGGTGAGGTATTCTTTATCAAACTCTGTCAGCAACACCAACCATATGCCCAACTTCCCCACTAGTGAAGGTACTGACTGCAAATACTTTAGGGGATTCTCTTTCGCTACCACTTGTATCTTGTAGGATTGGAAGTAAGGACGTAACTTTCGGGAAGCCCATATCACCGCCAAACCGATCTTTTCCACTTCTTGATAGCGGGCTTCATATGGAAGCATCTTCTTACTGAGGTAGTAGACTATGGCCAAATACAACACCAAGGGTTTGCCCAGCCTTGGGGGTTTCAAGACGGACGGTTTAACCAAGTATTCTTTAGATTTGTCAAAAACTTATTGACATTGCCTATTCCACTCCACAGGCTGGTCCTTCCTCAAACACACACTTATAGCTTGAAGATGGGCTCACATACTAATGTTAGCTTGGTAATGAATCGATTGATATATGGATTTTCCTGAGAAAATCTCTAAATTCCGTTTCTGTCTTCAGTTCGGGCATCTCGGTATTTACCTTGATCTTTTCAGGGTCCACTTCTATCCCTCTCATTCATATCGTATGCCCTAACAACTTTTCGTATGTTACCCCAAACACACACTTCTTGGGGTTGAGTCGGAGGTTGTACGTATCGACTCTTTGAAGGAATTTCTCCAGCACTTCTATATGTCCAGCTCTCATCTCTGGTTTAACCATTATGTCATCCACATATACCTCAATCTCCTTGTGCATCAAGTCATGGAATAATATAGTGGCCATTCATTGATAAGTGGCTCCCACATTCTTAAGTCCAAACGGTATCACCTTGTAATAATATGTACCTCTCTCAGTGACGAAGGCAGTCTTATGCTTGTCTTCTTCGGCCATGAAGACCTGGTTATATCCTGAGAATCCATCTGTGAATGAGTACATAGCAGATAAAGCAGCCCTATCAACTAACACGTCTATATGTGGTAGGGGAAAATCATCTTTTGGGCAAGCTTTGTTGAGGTCCCTATAATCCACGCACATTCTGACCTTTCAATCCTTCTTCAAGACTGGCATAATTTTGGCTAACCACTCGGGGTACTTCACCACCTCTAAGAACCCCACATCTATCTGTTTCTTGACTTATTCCCTAACATTTTCAGCCCATTCTGGCCTCATTCTTCGGAGCTTCTATTTTACTGGTCTCATGTTCGGATAGGTTGGTATCATGTGCTGGGCAATACCCCTGTCCACTCCTGGCATGTCTTATAGGACCAGGCAAATACTTTTTCATATTTTATTAATATTCTCTCTAATTATTTCCGCTCATCTGAGGTAACCTCACTTGCAATTGAAATTTCCTTAGGGTTTTCACATGTACCAAGATTAAATGCATTTTTCTTTGTTGATTTAATGTCAAATATGCTCATATCATGCATGTTATGATGCAGAATAACAGGAAAAGACTCAAACAAGTAAGTAAAATCAATGTCTTTATTATTAATAAATGTAGGAATATAATCAAATAAGTCAGGAAAATAAACATCTTCGTCATTTGCAGCCTTGTCTTCTTACGTCTTATTGCTTTCTTTGAGTGTCAGATTCTCTAACTACAGTAGTTCTTCTTCCTATTTATCTTATTCTTTTGCAACTTCCTCTGCATGTGGTTCTTTTCCCATCACATCCTTGAAGATTTTGAATCCCGATACTATGATCTCATTGACTTCTATGGGTTCAGGCGTTCTTTGATACCCTATGGCTTTCACAAAGTATTCCATCAAACTTCCCCCATTTTTTTCTTGGTCTTCGACTCATTCCCATCAGATTAATACCCCAATCCTCTCTTAGTGGTATGTCCCTTGAAATATGGTAGTGCTATTATTCTCTGGCTTCTAGCACTCAAGCATGTGTTCGGCTTATATTTCATTCTTTCCATGATTTGAGCCACTTTAGAGTCCACCCATTCTTCAAAGTTTGCTGTCACTCGGAACCTTGTGAAAGATTGCATGTCTAAAGCAGCCATATTATTGTCTGCTTCACCCCTCATGGTGATGACTTCTACTCCATGCAGGAATTTAATAACCTGGTGCAAAGTGGATGCCACGCCCCCAAGTATATGAAACCATGGCCTCCCCAATAACAGAGCAAATATAGCTGGGATATCAAGCACTGTGAACTCCACATTGTCTTATATCGGGCCCACTTTGAATACTGTACCTTCAACTCCCCGTTTACTATCATTATATGATTTAATAGTCATGCTTAATGGGCTTAAATTTATTGTCCACATACCCAACCTTGACAGGATCTTCAAAGGGCATGCATTGATAGATGAGCCATCATCCACCATCACACAAGATGTCTTCTTGCTTCTTACTTCCTCTTTTATGAATAACGGCTTATTGTGATTCCTCCCCTCCATCATGAGCTATTCTTCAGGGAATGTAGGTGGGTGGTTGAACGGAGTGGTAGTCAGGTAAATGGTTTTTGTGTGTGTTGGGTTGTTCTTTTTCCGGGTCGATTATCTTATGGGTGATAATGAGGTCTTGGATCTCATGCCTAAGGCGGGTGCAGTTGTTGGTTTCATGGTCATTTTGTTGATGGAAGTGACAGTATAGGTTTAGGTCGAAGTGATGTGGCATAGGGTTTGGAAGTGGTTTGGGTTCTAAGGGATTTATGAGTCCTTGCCTCTTCAGTTTTTCAGACACCTTTGACAAAGGTTTACCAAAATTGGAGAATCGCCTGTTTCTGATGACTGCGACCTCAGCAGTAGCGAGCTTGGTCCCTGAAGGCCTTCGACTGGTATTTCTATTCTGGCCATAAAACTTTCTGTTCTCGGCTTCTTCTTCCGCGATATCCATGATAGTTTCTCTTAACTGTCGAAAGTCATAGAAGTCATCCTCTGCAGTTTGTTATAAATGGAGGGCTTGGTGCCCTTAATGATCATCTTAATCTGGTCCTTCTCCGAGGGCCGTGTCTATATCCTCAAGAGCTGACTTCTCCAGTGATCCATATAATATTTAAAGGTCTCTTATAGCTTATGTTTGGTGTTTTCTAGGTCATAGCGCGACAAGTCTATCTCTATATCCGTGACATATTGGTTCAGAAAGGCCTCCGCTAATGCCGTCCAATCATCCCTGACATTTTTCTCCAAGCCATGATACCATACTACGGGCGCCCCTTCCAGTGACATCCCGGATATCTTCTACATCTGGCGCTTTGAAAAACCCACTGAACTTATCACTAAAACATACTGTCGGAGATGGACCATTGGATCTCCATTTCCAATGAACTTGGCCATGTCGGGCATCTTAAACTGGGGAGGCAGCTGTTCTTCGAAAGTCATCACATCATAGTCTATTAGATCAATGTTTTCCCTTCATATTTTGGGTAACTGACTCTACTTGTTCTCTGAGTTTCTGTAATTCTGCTTGAGGTTCAGCTATCCTTCCCGTGGTATACTCAACCATGTCAGCATAAAAAATATGGACTTTTTCGCTCACCGTATTTGAGGGCTCCTCACGCCTTCCATCTTCATTTTTTTATGTTCCTACTATGCGGGGTACTTTCAGATTGCCACATCATTGATCAAAGCTTGTAGTTGCTCGATAATTTTGGTGATGTTGGTCTCCAATTGATCCATGCGGGAACCTTCTCTGCCTGACGCATCCATGCTTGCTAACCTATTCTTGACAAGTCTTCTTTCTTCTCTAACCCAACAGATATCTATGATGAATTTTAAGACAATGGGTTAACATGATGCTTGTATGCATGCGATGCATGAGATGCATATTGTTATCAAAACATCATATACCATTCTGACCTTATTCCTCCCACACCCGTGGTAAGTCTTTTTCTGTCCAAGGTATTGTTCATTTAATGCACCACTGTGGGGTACACAAAGATCGTTCTCTCCTACGCTACGGGGGTGAACCTTGGCTACCTCAGTCCATTTTCGTCAATAAAAGACAAAGACCGCCCATTTATAAGATTGACGAATCCTATTATGGGGTTCTTACCATTGTCCAGAAATGATGAATTGGGCCCTCGCTAATCATGGTTGTCGTGGAGATGGATATGGTGATATCCAAAAGTAAACAAATATGCCATAACAAGGTGTACCCTTCCTGGATGAAAGCCAGTATGGATATCAGACTCATGCATCTGGCATATTCGGATCATGTTTGGACCTTATAAGCCCATCAAGGTTTTCATACAAGTTGGCCCGTTATCATTTTAAAGCGTTTAATTAGATTATCGCGAGGTGTAAACTTGTCCCAGTTAAAAATGACCAATAGGTTGACACTTTTTCGGTAAGGTGGCTAAATAACTTCAAATGATAGGGGGCCCAAACACATGGTGGCCCAACATCACTTTGAAAACTTTTGGCCCAATCATTATAAGATACAAACTCATCATAGTTTTAGTGGCCCAACAAGTTCGTATCCTATGACGAGAAGCCCGAATGGATCCAAATTATAATGGGCCCAAACACAAGCATGTGGGGTAGCTTCTATAGGACACATAACTATGGTTTACACGTGGGCTTACAAGGGTATTGTGGGAACACAGATATCTGGGGCGAAACATGTTGTTCCAGGCTCGCGGCCTAGTTGGGAGTACGGAGTAGCCACGGGGGACTAAACCGGAGAGTAATGGTGTCGCCACCCGGTGTGAATCGGGAAAATGAGATTTAAGGCCGCACTCACCCCTCGCAAGGGAAGACCTCAAACCGTTGGTTCGGAATGGTCCCTTACTTATGTCACTTGTAATAAAATGATTTATGTAATAATTTAACCAGGCTTAAATACGTTTATTTCCAAAAAATATCATGCTTCTAAATCATATGCATACATCAACAAGTTCATCACAACATGCAACATCACATGGCAATCTCATGAACATATTTCAATCCTATGATATGGAAAACTAAGAACAACATAATCATGCTTGAGTACTATCTCATGAAACTATTAACCAAATAACATGCTAACAGCCTAATCATGCTTGAATACAATCCCAAGAACACATAGAATGGATAAAGGCAGGAATACAAATAATACGGTTGGCTATTTAACACAAGAAAGATCAACCAAGAGGCAATTATCCATGAATATGATAAGACAGACTCAGTTCAGTGTGTGTGCGTTCGTGTAGCGTTCGTAAACGCGTTCGAACGGTAAACAGAAGGTTCGCGTTCGTATTGAAAGTGTTCAATCAAAGTCCCAAGGATCACAAACAAAGCATAAAACCACATATGAACACATCAAAGGAGGTGGCGGAATCAACTCACATTGAATTCGGTTTGATGGATGAAGAACAAGATGCGTTTTTGGCTCCCTCCAAGTCACGGCAGTAGCTTCATCTTGCAGTGGGCTGTGCGATTTGGACTGGTTTGGATCCTCCAAGATTCAGCCATTGTTGAGCACCATTGAAGCTCAAAGCTTCAAGCTTTCCAAGCTCATGAAGACACTTCCCTATCACCTATGTATTACTCAAAGTGTGTGCTAGCACTTGTATTCTTCTTTTGCTTCTCAAATGCTCGGTCAAACCAGAACAAAAGGAGAAGAAATCGGCAGTGAGCCGAGAAGAAGAAGGGAAGAAGAAGAGGGAAAATGAGAGGGAAAAGAGAGAAACCGTATACTGTTGCATGTGAGAGAGAGAAAAAGATTTTTAATATATATATTTTTTATTTCATTTACCAAGTAAAATAAATAAAATATATATAATCTTATCTTTTTATTCAAAAGTCAAAAGTTAAAACAATAAAGCTTTTCCATCATTTCACTCTTACTTTAAGTCACATCACATCTATTCACTTTAATAAAGTGACATATTGTCAAGTCACATCACTCAAAGTGACAATTATTTGAAGATTGACGCGACTAGCGATTTGACGCTTGATGTGACTCGCGTGCCGCGCTCGAATTCGAAATGCGAATGCGCTCGCAATCACTCATCATCACTCTCGGGCTCGGGTTTGCTAATTCCAAATTAACGAATTTTCCGTCGCGTCGTAATTAAGTGATTACGCCTAGCGAATTCACTATTCACGTCGCTAACGAATTAATTCTAAATTAATTCGTTCGCCCGAATTAAAATCTAATTTTAATTCCGCGTCGAAATCCAATTTCGATTAATATATCAATATATTAATTTTATCGATTAATTCCAAATTAATCGTTCTCTCTCTTTAACGATATTTTATCCGAGATAAAATATCTCCGTAATTAATCCCAGATTAATTTTCTCTCTCATCGAATTAATCCCAGATTAATTCTATCTCTCTCTTCTAATTAATCCCAGATTAATCAAAGTGCGAGTAATACGTCATCGGTGAATCTTCGGGAACCGACCCATGAGATCTCCGGATATGTTGGCAGTAAATACGATCGTCGGACTGTCCGAACACGTAAGTACCTCGTACTACGTTTATATCGATTTACAAGACAAGGTTAGCCTCTAGCAAAACGCCATGCCTACCCAATTCTCCAGAAATATTCTTACAGGAATATATAGATCTGTATCAAGCGTAGTATACCGTAGTATTGTGTATATCGGCCCAGTATCGGATAATCACGTGCTAGGGCTGGGGCTGGATAAGTGTCTGCCCCGTCCGAAGCACATGTCGGATGTCTGGTAACATAGTCTCTATAATCGGATATACATGACCTGGTCACAATATCCCGATTGGTTGCGCAACACTCAAGAGCACTAGTACCATATCCTGCGTGACATCAACTCCAATATGACTGAAGTGACACTTCCGTCTCGACATCACACCCAATACACTACGACTCTCTGTAAACCCAGAAGCGGTGTACACAGAACCGGTTAAAGCCCTGTACCACCAAGACCAAAGTCTACCGATTATCGCAAGTATTAGCGATGCAAGTCTCAGGTTAAGACTATACACACCTACCTCGATTTCGGGCCTCCCATAGACACATAGTCATAATACCAATGGGATTCCGAGGGGTCTATCCAGAGCGAAGCTGTTTCCCGTACCATCGGTGAAACACAACCTCCTATCGCACTTGCATAAGTATCCAATACTTATATATATGAGAACTATGCCGTTGTGCCCTCACAACGCGCACAAGTGCAATACTAGCCTATTCCGCATTATCGATGTCCAGTCTCGATAATACTTCGGCTAGGGATATTTAATGATTAATCCTTCGGGGATTGATACTGTCTCATATCATCTCAATCCAGGAACTAATCATATGGACCTCTCTTCATTTATACATCTATGGTGATCTAATCACAAATGATGAGAGTGCAATTTCCTTGTCACATAGTTAATTTGTACAACAACACCATGATCTGTACAAATAGTGACGCTATGGGTCATATTATCCAACAATCTCCCACTTGGCACATAGCCAGTCACTCAGTGTCTAACACCCGAACTATGTACAATTCGCTCAAATTGCTGAGGAAAGGTTTTCGTCAGCGGATTTGCTTAATTATCGTCTGACGCGATTTACACGATCATCACATCGCCACGATGTATGATCCGAACGAATCAGATGATATAGAAGTATATATCTGGATCGTCGATGAGACCTTTAATTCTTTAGCCTGTGCTGACGCCTAGCTCAGCTGCTAACAGAACTATATCTAATCTAATTAGATTTATTATCGATCCAAATGGCTTCTATTGCTGCCTCAGCTGCAGCAATAATCCGCATTTGTTGTAATATCGGCGGCAACAGTTATCTTGCTCGGAATATTTCCAGCTCACTGCACCTTATTCAAGTATTAAACTTATAGTATAGTCCGCGACTTTTAGTCATCTTTATCGGTTATAGGAAACTTGCTACAGTGATCCCAGTCACTTCAAGTTCTCCTACTCTATAGACAAGACAGCATCCTTAGTTCTCTAAGATACTAACGATGTTCCTAACATCAATCCAGTGACTATCACTCGGATTGTCCTGTTTGTGAATCCATATGCTCAAAGCGTATGATACACCAGGTCTTGTACATTTTTCAATGTACAGTTCCACGGAGAGTATTTCGAAAGCCAAGCTTTCGCCGACATTTATTTTTATGGGAATATCATTTCCAAGAAATGACGTATTATCATTATTTATAGGACAGCCACTGTCAGTGCGCTCCCACTAACCCTCTTATTTACACTAGAATCATTTTCGTTTTGATTAAATCATACACCATTATGATTGCATCAAAATGATAATTCCAAGAACTTATGCTCGCGTCAGCAAGCATCATCCAAATGGATCTACAGTGGCAATAGGTAAAAGGTTGATTCGTAATCAATCACAATGTCGATAACGATACATTTCCGTTAAAAGCCTAGCTTTATACGTTGGTATATTGCCATCCATGTACGTCTTCCTTGAAGACTTATAGTACCAATAGGCACAATCCTTTGTGGTACATCAACTAGTATCCAAACTTATTGATATACATGGAATCCATTTCGGACTCATGACACTTTGTCATAATAGGGAGTCGATACCTCGTATCACTTCCTTTGTTCTTGTGTATTCGAAGAAGATTAATGGTATAGTTTCATCCTTGATGAATATATATGTTCCATTAAGATTCAGTGCCTAGAACAGTATTACTCCGACTCCGTTTTCATCGAGTTATACTATCCTCCCACTTACCACTGCATATCGGTATTCCTCTTAGGAAAACCGCATGGAGAGCAACAATCACATTGTTCTCATGTGAGATGTATAAGTACTATACTTATGGTTTCCCTTAGGATAACCTATATTGGCACTTATCCAATTTGGGTCCTTAGTTTGGTATCATCCAAACGTTATGCCTAGCATACCCAAATTGTCAGGAATGAGAAACCTCGTTTCTTTCCTGTTCATATCCTATACGATATCTGTCAAACAGATTTATATGGAACCTTATTCTAAATAAGTTTTGCACTGTTAGTACATATCCTATTGAAGGAAATGGTAGCTCAAAGCGACTCGTGATTAACCTTATTATGTCTAACAAAATTCGGTTAATCCTGTTCGGACACACCGTCAAAATGACGTGTTCCAAGAGGAGTCCTCATTGAAAGAATACTATACTCTTTCAAGTATACGAGAAACTTACTGCTAAAGTATTTTCCATTACGGTCTTACCGTGGCGGAATAATGCTATAGCCGATCTGTTTATGTATTTCGTGTCGAAACTTTAAAGTTTCTGATTTGTGTTCTTCAAAAGAAACACATAACCATAACGTGATGCCACATCCGTTAAGGTCACGAAATATTCATGTTCACATCTAGCCTAGCTAGATATGGGCCCACTTACTTCACCATGAATAGGGCTAACAGATCGGTGGCACTAACACTATTACCAAGCAAATAGTATTTTAGGTACTTTACCTAATAAACTAGATTCGCAGACCTTATTTGAATAGTCAAATCAGTCCTAGTATCCACTCTTCAAAAGTGTGGATATACGAGTCTCGTTAAATTGTGTCCTAGACAACAATGCCACAAATAAGTCTCTATTGATCAAATCAATTTGAGCTATTTATTTGTCAATTTATATGTTTGAGATTTTATTTATATTCAAAATATAAATTCTGTTATTTATATCTAATATATTTATCTCAGTATCATCTTTATATAATAAAACACTCAGTGTTCTATAATATAAAGGTTTTATCCGCAACGGATTAAACACTGATAAAGAGATAATGTCTCTAGTCAAACTAGTTACATTATAACAGTTCCTAATTCAAGTACATACCCAAGGGTAGTTCCTAAACTTAGGTATCTACGGTCGAAACAGCGACTTTCGTCCCGTTTCCGATTCGCAGAGCAATCTCAGCTTGAAGTCAGTATCCTGCTCAAAGCAGATTCTGAATATCAATACATATATTTGTACCACACTAAGTATTTAAAATCTAATTTCAATACTAGCTGTGAACATAACTAAGACAAACATTTTTAAAGTTAGAGCCTCGCCCTTTCTTTAATTCCTTCGTGTCTTCCATATCCAAATGGTAGTCACTTTGGGATATGTCAATTATCCTTTTTCATATTTTAGGAACCTTAGGCCAAGCCTTGGTTTTTAGAATATTGAAAGGAATGTGCACCTCGTGCTACATGCCCAATTGCAAACTTTGACTTTACATGAATAGTCAATTAATTCTCCAAGAATTATAAATTGCAATTTTAATACTTCTTAAATCCAAAATTAGATTTATGACAAGTATATTAAATTAAGCATTAAAGTCATCATCACAAAAATCTTCCAAAGATTTATGCTCTACTTATCTTGCTTAATTTTGGGCTAAGGTATAATGAGTTATTTTATCAAATAAAGTAACCTATTATTTATTCCCAATTTGAAAATTAAATCATTTAAAATATTTTAATCCTAGATTATATTTTAAATATCCAACTTTTCAATTTTATCTTGATTACAATAGTCCAACTATTTAATCAACGATTAGTGGTACTTTATATATTATAATGATTATAATAGTCCAACTATATAATCAAATATAATCCAAATTAATTAACCTCAATTACATTGATTACTATAATCCAATTATAAAATCAACTGTAAACTGAAATTAATTAATTCAAATATATTGATTAATATAATCCAATTATATATAATCAAGTATAATACAGTCCAACTGTTTATTAAAACAACAATTTAAATATTAGTCTAACTAACATTTAATCTAATGACGAAATAATTTAAATGAGCGCATTGGCGAGTAATTGAACGAGTATTGCAAATTCAATTCTTGCCTCCCACTATTTTTCGTCGAGCCTCTAACCCTCTGTCGAGTACTCGGGAAACCGTGTTTCCTAGTGGGCTAGGATCCCGTTAAATATCACACAATCTTGACTTTGGCCAACAAATTGTATGATAATTAACTAGGTAGATCTCGAAGATCAATTGGATCTCATCCAACTCCTAGATCCAGTAGGTGGACATCCAAGTCCCAAACATATATCTTATATATGCCTATACATCGAATGTATACCCTAACCTATTTCCTCTGAATCAACTAGGCCTTGGCTTTGGCACAACAAACCTATGATCCCAGTCAAGCGCGGACCCATTGACATGGAAGCTTCGTAATCAATGTCAATGGACAAGAAGTGGTCTTGACTTTGGCCAACAAACCACAACTTGGACACGACACCGATATGGAACAAAGCCTCGTGATTAAAACACATCTTTGATGGACAAGGGCTTGACTTTGGCCAACAACCCCTGCCAATCTCGGATCTTGAGTAAGAATCACTCAATGGAAGGAAAACAAAACATGATATTTAACGAGGGTTTTTCGCGTGCAAATTGGCTACCAATTTAATTATCTTTGTTAAGGTCTCATCATCATACACACCCTAAGCATGCATTCTAAACACATAATAAAGCGAGTATGAAATAAAATAATAATGATATGCGGATGGATTTTTACATTGATCCTAGATCAAATCTCTCACTTTCTCTCTCCCGCTAGCACTTGTATTACTTCTACCCGTTACACTACACTTCTAAAGAAACCTCTTTTACATGGAGGGGAATAGGTGAGAAGAGAATACAAAGAAATAGGAGATAAGGCTGGACACGCAGGTCCAATTTAATAAATCAAATTTATTACAATTTCCAAAATCGCCCAACCCGACTAATATCCATCCGATATACATTATTCAAACATCACAACCATGTATTCATACAAGCATGTTATCAATCAATCAATCAAATTAATTAATCTTGATATTAGTGATCATCCAATGTTCAAACAAAGATTTGATTTTTGTTCGAGTCAAACTCGTTTTGCGAACACGTACTCAAAGTACAATTTCTACGAATTAAATTAAATTACATAATTAAATCCAATTTAATACGTATTTAATTCTAATTCATTATTTAATTCTAAATTAAATATTACACCTTTATTAACGAACCTTTACGACTTAAATTCCAAATTTAATCGCAACGGGTCTCAAAGCCCGACTAACATCTAATGTTTTATTTAATTAAAGTCCAATGGGCTTTTAATTAATTTCTATAGGCGTGGACTTTTGGTCAACTCGGGTCAAACCGAACAACCAAAATCCAATCCGGGAGTTACCCCATAAGCCTTTAAATTAATTTTGGCCCATTAGGCCCAATTAAATAATTAAGGTCCATTAAGTCATAATTGGACCTTTTGGATTCGGTTTTGGGCCTAATTGGATCCAACCAATTTTGCCTAAACCCAACTTTGTTACACAAAGCCCAAAAGCCCAATTACAACCTAACAAGCCCAATTTCCAAAATCAAGCCCAAATTAATTAACTTATAAAATTCCAAATTTCACAATTAATTAACCTAAGTGTAATACATAATCAATTATCCAATTAACATTTCTAAAACATCAATTAGCCTAATTAATCATGCACTTTAACAACCAAATAGTGTCCAACACAATTCAATCAAAATCAAACCCAATTAACATGCTTTCAAGTCTCGGCAATTAGGGGTTTTTCAATTCGATTCGGTTTCAATCCAATTGAGTCCACAATCTTAATTTCCCAAATCAATTCAATTCATCCAATGAATAAAACAACAAATCACAATGAATTTCATGTCTATAAAGATTCGGCCAAGCCACTTTAAAAGGGAAAAATGTTCCAAATCAAAATTCAATCCAATTGAACTTCAAAACAACATTAACCAATTGTTTTAAGTCATCCAATGATCAAACAAAACAAAATTACCAAGACATTAGGGTTATGCAATTTTCGGCCAAGCCTTCAATTTGGGGAAAATTGAATCCAATCCAATTTCATGAAATTGATCACACACAATCTCAATTAAACATGTTCTAAGCATACTTAAACATCCAATTCAATTAAAACATGCTCAAACACATTTTACCCAATTTCAAGTTTCATGTTCAACCTAAAGAATTGGGGAAAATTGATCTAATCCAATTTTCTTGAAATTGATCATGCACAACTTCAATTCAACCTCATTCAAGCATACTTCATCAAACAATTCAACCAAATCATGCCTAAATCGAGTTTGCCCAAATTAAAGTTTTGACCAACAAAAAAGCAAATTGGGGAAAATCAATCCAATCAATTTTTTGCAAATTGATTACATATATCTCAAATTAGATCATATATAAGCATTCTTGACAATCAATTTGTCAGAATCAAGCTAAAATCAAAAAGCCCCAAATTTACTCAAGAACCCTAATTTCGGTTTTCATGCATCAAAAGCTCTAGATACCATTGAAAGTGTTCAATCAAAGTCCCAAGGATCACAAACATGCATAAAACCACATATGACACATCAAAGGAGGTGGCGGAATCAACTCACATTGAATTCGGTTTTGATGGATGAAGAACAAGATGCGTTTTTGGCTCCCTCCAAGTCACGGCAGTAGCTTCATCTTGCAGTGGGCTGTGCGATTGGACTGGTTTGGATCCTCCAAGATTCGGCCATTGTTGAGCTCCATTGAAGCTCAAAGCTTCAAGCTTCCAAGCTCATGAAGACACTTCCCTATCACCTATGTATCACTCAAAGTGTGTGCTAGCACTTGTATTCTTCTTTTGCTTCTCAATGCTCGGTCAAACCAGAACAAAAGGAGAGAAATCGGCATGAGCCGAGAAGAGAAGGGAAGAAGAAGAGGGAAAAAAAAATGGAGAGGGAAAAGAGAGAAACCGTAACTGTTGCATGTGAGAGAGAGAAAAGATTTTTAATATATATATTTTTATTTCATTACAAAGTAAAATAAATAAATATATATATATCTTATCTTTTTAATTCAAAAGTCAAAAGTTAAAACAATAAAGCTTTTCCATTTCATCATTTCAACTTTACTTTAAGTCACATCACATCTATTCACTTTAATAAAGTGACATATTGTCAAGTCACATCACTCAAAGTGACAATTAATTTGACGATTGACGCGACTAGCGATTTGACGCTTGATGTGACTCGCGTGCCGCGCTCGAATTCGAAATGCGAATGCGCTCGCAATCACTCTCGGGCTCGGGTTCGCTAATTCCAAATTAACGAATTTTCCGTCGCGTCGTAATTAAGTGATTACGCCTAGCGAATTCACTATTCACGTCGCTAACGAATTAATTCTAAATTAATTCGTTCGCCCGAATTAAAATCTAATTTTAATTCCGCGTCGAAATCCAATTCGATTAATATATCAAATATTATTTTTATCGATTAATTCCAAATTAATCGTTCTCTCTCTTTAACGATATTTTATCCGAGATAAAATATCTCCGTAATTAATCCCAGATTAATTTTCTCTCTCATCGAATTAATCCCAGATTAATTCTATCTCTCTCTTCTAATTAATCCCAGATTAATCAAAGTGCGAGTAATACGTCATCGGTGAATCTTCGGGAACCGACCCATGAGATCTCCGGATATGTTGGCAGTAAATACGATCGTCGGACTGTCCGAACACGTAAGTACCTCGTACTACGTTTATATCGATTTACAAGACAAGGTTAGCCTCTAGCAAAACGCCATGCCTACCCAATTCTCCAGAAATATTCTTACAGGAATATATAGATCTGTATCAAGCGTAGTATACCGTAGTATTGTGTATATCGGCCCAGTATCGGATAATCACGTGCTAGGGCTGGGGCTGGATAAGTGTCTGCCCCGTCCGAAGCACATGTCGGATGTCTGGTAACATAGTCTCTATAATCGGATATACATGACCTGGTCACAATATCCCGATTGGTTGCGCAACACTCAAGAGCACTAGTACCATATCCTGCGTGACATCAACTCCAATATGACTGAAGTGACACTTCCGTCTCGACATCACACCCAATACACTACGACTCTCTGATAAACCCAGAAGCGGTGTACACAGAACCGGTTAAAGCCCTGTACCACCAAGACCAAGTCTACCGATTATCGCAAGTATTAGCGATGCAAGTCTCAGGTTAAGACTATACACACCTACCTCGATTTCGGCCTCCCATAGACACATAGTCATAATACCAATGGGATTCCGAGGGGTCTATCCAGAGCGAAGCTGTTTCCCGTACCATCGGTGAAACACAACCTCCTATCGCACTTGCATAAGTATCCAATACTTATATATATGAGAACTATGCCGTTGTGCCCTCACAACGCGCACAAGTGCAATACTAGCCTATTCCGCATTATCGATGTCCAGTCTCGATAATACTTCGGCTAGGGATATTTAATGATTAATCCTTCGGGGATTGATACTGTCTCATATCATCTCAATCCAGGAACTAATCATATGGACCTCTCTTCATTTATACATCTATGGTGATCTAATCACAAATGATGAGAGTGCAATTTCCTTGTCACATAGTTAATTTGTACAACAACACCATGATCTGTACAAATAGTGACGCTATGGGTCATATTATCCAACAATCTCCCACTTGGCACATAGCCAGTCACTCGAGTGTCTAACACCCGAACTATGTACAATTCGCTCAAATTGCTGAGGAAAGGTTTTCGTCAGCGATTTGCTTAATTATCGTCTGACGCGATTTTACACGATCATCACATCGCCACGATGTATGATCCGAACGAATCAGATGATATAGAAGTATATATCTGGATCGTCGATGAGACCTTTAATTCTTTAGCCTGTGCTGACGCCTAGCTCAGCTGCTAACAGAACTATATCTAATCTAATTAGATTTATTATCGATCCAAATGGCTTCTATTGCTGCCTTAGCTGCAGCAATAATCCGCATTTGTTGTTAATTCGGTCGGCACAGTTATCTTGCTCGGAATATTTCCACCAGCTCACTGCACCGTTATTCAAACTGTATAGTACCGTTTGCGACTTTTTAGTCTTTATCGGTTATAGGAAACTTGCTACAGAGTGATCCCAGTCACTTCAAGTTCTCCTACTCCATAGACTAAGACAGCATCCTTAGTTCTCTAAGATACTAACGGATGTTCCTAACATCAATCCAGTGACTATCACTCGGATTGTCCTGTTTGTGAATCCATATGCTCAAAGCGTATGATACACCAGGTCTTGTACATTTTTCAATGTACAGTTCCACGGAGAGTATTTCGAAAGCCAGCTTTCGCCGACATTTATTTTATGGGAATATCATTTCCAAGAAATGACGTATTATCATTATTTTATAGGACAGCCACTGTCAGTGCGCTCCCACTAACCCTCTTATTTACACTAGAATCATTTTCGTTTTGATTAAATCATACACCATTATGATTGCATCAAAATGATAATTCCAAGAACTTATGCTCGCGTCAGCAAGCATCATCCAAATGGATCTACAGTGGCAATAGGTAAAAGGTTGAATCGTAATCAATCACAATGTCGATAACGATACATTTCCGTTAAAAGCCTAGCTTTATACGTTGGTATATTGCCATCCATGTACGTCTTCCTTGAAGACTTATAGTACCAATAGGCACAATGCTTTGTGGTACATCAACTAGTATCCAAACTTATTGATATACATGGAATCCATTTCGGACTCATGACACTTTGTCATAATAGGGAGTCGATACCTCGTATCACTTCCTTTGTTCTTGTGTATTCGAAGATTAATGGTATAGTTTCATCCTTGATGAATTATATATGTTCCATTAAGATTCAGTGCCTAGAACAGTATTACTCCTCCGATTTTCATCTAGTTATACTATCCTCCCACTTACCACTGCATATCGGTATTCCTCTTAGGAAAACCGCATGGAGAGCAACAATCACATTGTTCTCATGTGAGATGTATAAGTACTATACTTATGGTTTCCCTTAGGATACCTATATTGGCACTTATCCAATTTGGGTCCTTAGTTTGGTATCATCCAAACGTTATGCCTAGCATACCCAAATTGTCAGGAATGAGAAACCTCGTTTCTTTCCTGTTCATATCCTATACGATATCTGTCAAACAGATTTATATGGAACCTTATTCTAAATAAGTTTTGCACTGTTAGTACATATCCTATTGAAGGAAATGGTAGCTCAAAGCGACTCGTGATTAACCTTATTATGTCTAACAAAATTCGGTTAATCCTGTTCGGACACACCGTCAAAATGACGTGTTCCAAGAGGAGTCATCATTGAAAGAATACTATACTCTTTCAAGTATACGAGAAACTTACTGCTAAAGTATTTTCCATTACGGTCTTACCATGGTGGAATAATGCTATAGCCGATCTGTTTATGTATTTCGTGTCGAAACTTTAAAGTTTCTGATTTGTGTTCTTCAAAAGAAACACATAACCATAACGTGATGCCACATCCGTTAAGGTCACGAAATATTCATGTTCACATCTGCCTAGCTAGATATGGGCCCACTTACTTCACCATGAATAGGGCTAACAGATCGGGGCACTAACACTATTACTAAGCAAATAGTATTTTAGGTATTTTACCTAATAAACTAGATTCGCATACCTTATTTGAATAGTCAAATCAGTCCTAGTATCCACTCTTCAAAAGTGTGGATATACGAGTCTCGTTAAATTGTGTCCTAGACAACAATGCCACAAATAAGTCTCTATTGATCAAATCAATTTGAGCTATTTATTTGTCAATTTATATGTTTGAGATTTTTATTTATATTCAAAATATAAATTCTGTTATTTATATCTAATATATTTATCTCAGTATCATCTTTATATAATAAAACACTCAGTGTTCTATAATATAAAGTTTTATCCGCAACGGATTAAACACTGATAAGAGATAATGTCTCTAGTCAAACTAGTTACATTATAACAGTTCCTAATTCAAGTACATACCCGAAGATAGTTCCTAAACTTCGGTATCTACGGTCGAAACAGTGACTTTCGTCCCGTTTCCGATTCGTAGAGCAATCTCAGCTTGACGTCAGTATCCTGCTCAAAGCAGATTCTGAATATCAATACATATATTTTATGTACCACACTAAGTATTTAAAATCTAATTTCAATACTAGCTGTGAACATAACTAAGACAAACATTTTTAAAGTTAGAGCCTCGCCCTTTCTTTAATTCCTCCGTGTCTTCCATATCCAAATGGTAGTCACTTTGGGATATGTCAATATCCTTTTTAATATTTTAGGAACCTTAGCCAAGCCTTGGTTTTTATAATATTGAAAGGAATGTGCACCTCGTGCTACATGCCCAATTGCAAACTTTGACTTTACATGAATAGTCAATTAATTCTCCAAGAATTATAATTGCAATTTTAATACTTCTTAAATCCAAAATTAGATTTATGACAAGTATATTAAATTAAGCATTAAAGTCATCATCACAAAAATCTTCCAAAGATTTATGCTCTACTTATCTTGCTTAATTTTGGGCTAAAGGTATAATGAGTTATTTTATCAAATAAAGTACCTATTATTTATTCCCAATTTGAAAATTAAATCATTTAAAATATTTTAATCCTAGATTATATTTTAAATATCCAACTTTTCAATTTTATCTTGATTACAATAGTCCACTATTTAATCAACGATTAGTGGTACTTTATATATTATAATGATTATAATAGTCCAACTATATAATCAAATATAATCCAAATTAATTAACCTCAATTACATTGATTACTATAATCCAATTATAAAATCAACTGTAAACTGAAATTAATTAATTCAATATATTGATTAATATAATCCAATTATATATAATCAAATATAATCAAATATAATACAGTCCAACTGTTTAATCAAAACAACAATTTAAATATTAGTCTAACTAACATTTAATCTAATGACGAAATAATTTAAATGAGCGCATATGGCGAGTAATTGAACGAGTATTGCAAATTCAATTCTTGCCTCCCACTATTTTTCGTCGAGCCTCTAACCTCTGTCGAGTACTCGGGAAACCGTGTTTCCTAGTGGGCTAGGATCCCGTTAAATATCACACAATCTTGACTTTGGCCAACAATTGTATGATAATTAACTAGGTAGATCTCGAAGATCAATTGGATCTCATCCAACTCCTAGATCCAGTAGGTGGACATCCAAGTCCCAAACATATATCTTATATATGCCTATACATCGAATGTATACCCTAACCTTATCCTCTGAATCAACTAGGCCTTGCTTTGGCACAACAAACCTAGTGATCCCAGTCAAGCGCGGACCCATCGACATGGAAGCTTCGTAATCAATGTCAATGGACAAGAAGTGGTCTTGACTTTGGCCAACAAACCACAACTTGGACACACGACACCGATATGGAACAAAGCCTCGTGATTAAAACACATCTTTGATGGACAAGGGCTTGACTTTGGCCAACAACCCCTGCCAATCCTGGATCTTGAGTAAGAATCACTCAATGGAAGGAAAAACGCATGATATGGGAATCTATGAGATCTTGAATTTCATGCCTGAGGCGGGGGCAGTTGTCGGTCTCAAGGCCATGTAGCTGGTGGAAGTGACAATAAAGGTTCACATTTATGTTGTGGTGGTGGGGGGTGTGGAAGTGGCTTGCCTTCTAAGGGTTTCAAGATTCCTTGTCCCTGTAACTTTTCAAATACCTTCGACAAAGGTCTACCAAGGTTGGAGAATTGCCGGTTCCTGATGGCAGCAACCTCGACAGTAGCGGGCTTAGTCTCAGAATACCCCCCAAAAGTCCGCCTATTCTGGCCATAAGACTTTCTGTTTTCAGCCTCCTCTTCCTCAATATCCATGACAGTTTCCCTCAGCTGTCGGAAATCCGTAATCATTGAAGTCATCCTCCTCAACTTGCCATAGATCGAGGGCTTGGTGCCCTTAATGATCATTTTAATCTGGTCCTTCTCAGAGGGCCGAGTCTGCATCTTCAGAAGCTGGCTTCTCCAGCGGTCTACATACTCCTTGAAGCTCTCTTCCGACTTCTGCTTAGTGTTCTCCAAATCACGGAGTGACAAGTCAATCTCTAAGTCTGTAACATACTGCTTCAGGAAAGCATCAGCTAGTTCCTCCAATCTTCTTTAACCTTCTTCTCAAGGCTATGATACCAAACCACAGGTGCCCCCTCGAGTGACATCCCAAACATCTTTTGGACTTGGCGATGTGATAGGCCCACTGAACTCATGACTGAGACATATTGCTGCAGATGGACTCTCGGGTCTCCATTCCCATTAAACTT
>SKCR01048576.1:0-46484 GCA_019454045.1 Zanthoxylum bungeanum
TAGTCCGGAAGTCGAGGCTTGTTTGCAGGTAGATCCTCCCGATCTTTATACGGTCTTCGTCGTGTGTCCGAATTCCTGTTGTGTGGTCGCCATTCATCCCTATGTAGGTTCCTTCTTTCAGCTGAGGAGGGGAAATCTGACCTGGGTCGTCTGAAAGTAGTATGCCTTCGGTCTACTCGTGTATTGGTTTCATCTACTTTTTTCTTATTCCTTTTATCCTCTTCCCACCTGATCTCTACTTGAGCTCTTGCCATTACCTGGTCCATCGTGCAGCATCTGAATTTTGTCAATTTCTTATAAAGACAACTATCATAAAGAAGACCATTCCTGAATGCCTCGACCGCCGTGGGGTGATGGAGATCGGGAATGGTTATCCGTTCGCGGTTAAACCGGGCAACGTAGCTTCGTAGTGACTCTCCTTTCCTTTGCTGAATTGAGTTAAGGTCGTCTGTTGTCTTCTCCAGCTTGCACGAACTCGCAAAGTGTTGTACGAACTTGTCCGCCAATTCCTGATACGACTTAATAGATCTGCACGGGAGATTGATAAACCATGTTAAAGCTGGCCCAGCCAGAGTTTCCCCAAAACACCTGCACATTCCTGCTTCCCATTGGCTCGGGGATAAGCCGGTTGACATCATTTTAATTTATAGTGAATAACATGGTCGTCAGGATCTGTAGTTCCATCATATTGCTTCATTTCTGGTGGGCTGAATTTTCGCGGCAATTCAACTGCTACAATTGACTCGTCGAATGGTGTGTCTGAAATTGCCCCGGCCCTGCTTTTCCTAATCGGAAGTTTCACTCCTGGTAGTCTTGACAAAATTGCTTCTTTGAATTCCACCATCTCCCTCCTGATTGAATTGGCCATTAGATGGGTCTGATCCATAGGTAGAGTAGCTGGAGGCTGGTTGCTTTCTGGCTCGCCTGATATAGGGGGAACAATCGGATTGCTTTGGTTACCTCCACTGCTGGTCTGGCCTTGGAGGTGATGTTGTGGGTCGGATGACAGGTGATCCACCCTTTGCCGTAAACTTTCATTCGAAATTCGCATCGTCGAATTTTCTTCTTCAAGAACTTTGAGTCGTTCTTGGAGTGTGGCTAGTTGTGTCGCCAATTGGTCCGGCATTTGTTCGTTGTTTGAGGCCATTCTTGATTGGTCTGATTGAATGCTTTACTTCTGCGCGATTCGATTGTCGAGCCCCACGGTGGGCGCCAAATTGTGGACGCAGATTTAGATCAAGGCCACAATCGAGATTTTCTTTCTGTAGGGCGCGATTGAATCCTGCAAAATAAATAAAGCGAATAAGGAGTGATCTGCCCACCGGTGTGGTGGGGACCGTGTGCACTCCGACGCTCAAGTTAGCCTATGTAGTGATGAAGTAAGATAAATAAATTAAGGTCTGATATATACCTTAATCTAGGTTTGTGGGCCGTGAGGGCGGTCAATCGTAGAAATGTCTAGGTATTCTGTGTCTAATGCTTTTTTCGATCCTTGATCTTGTCTTTCCTTTCTTCTTTTATAGGCTTCTCCCCGTGAATCTGCCCGTTGGAGTCGACTTTGTTGAGCGTTTAATTCAGATATTTCATGATAGATAACTGAAGATCTCATCTTCTTCCCATAACTCTCGATCTTAATGGCCACATTTATGTGTCTGTTTCTTTTATATTAGCTTTGTAACTGGTGTCCGTTGATATGCATAACATCTTTAGGTATGGGCTCAATCGGTTGATGGGCTTGGCTTCGTCGTGAGATGTCGTTTTTGCCCTTGGGTCAATTTTGGCCCAAACACATATCATACATCCGTTGATCACTTTATGTGTAATAATTTCACAACGAAATTCAAGCTCGATATCTCAGCACCTTCAAATGAATATTTTTTTGCCTCATCAAGTACTTTCACTAAATAAATTTTGATCATTTCCACCTAACACTGGTATGTCGCCGTTAACACTATGCCCAACTTATGGACCTTGTAAGTAATGCAAAATTATTGGTTATCTCATCGTTTACAGGTTGATTGTAACTACTACTCCATTTACCGGAATCAATAAACCGTGATTTAGAATTATACCGCTCACCATGATAAATCCACATGCAGTAAGTTGATGATATTTCTGAGATGTATAAATGATTATGAACTTCATTTAACCGTTTTTTTTTCCTATTCAAACAATTTGTACATAGACATCAAACACGACCTTCTGCATCAATGTGTTGCTTTGTCGATTCCATGAAGTCATACACTTCATCACGATATTCAACACTCAATCTATCCACCGAGCTCATCCAATTTCTATCCATTTCAGTCAAATATCTAAATATCTAATATAAAAAATATAATATTCGACATCATATTACACCTATCAACATCACTAATTCATTAATTATTTATTTAAGCATACACATATATATTCAGTTAATTAATTAATTAGTTACAAAATAAAACATATTTAGTTAATTAACTAATCTATATATATGCATCATAAACCACTAACACAAGGTATATAATAAACATAATTATAAAAAATGAAAACCATAATTTTTTAGAAAGATTAAATTGAAATTAATTAAGTGAGAGTACTTATTCTTTACAAATATAAAGAAAAATAATAATGAGATATGAAAGAAAACTTACCTTATAGAAAATTAATTAGAATTTTATTGAAAATTTGTAAGACAGTTGTGAGGTTGCAGATGAGAGACTAAGATTACAGAGGATGAGAGAAAGAGCAGAGGGGGAAAGAAATGTTGGTGGTGCTGTATTTTAAAATTCGACGCTAAAATGTGACATTTAGCATCGAAATTAAATTTCGACGCTAAAGGTAAAAGGACTCTCGGTGGTATTGTCATAAATTACCATTTTCCATCGCAGTCGCAAAATTATCCTCTTGTCGAAAGCTACGTTTTCTCTCAAATACCCAGTCGAAGTCGGCTTCGGATCGGGATAAGTCTCTCTCTTTTTTTTCTTTTATCTCTCACCCCTATTACTTTCTCTCTCCTTTGGTGGCTGGAAAATGGAATGAAGGGATCCAATTAGGTTTTTTTTTTTTTATATACTCACATGGCAAATAACATTTGTCACCCCTCAACTTGACCTTATTTAAATACAACTTTTGTAAACTAACAATCTAGCCCCTAAATTTCCAACACACTCAATAAAACCACAAATTAAAATATGGGTAAAATAATTTTGGGGTATTACAGTTCGAGTAAACATTCAAACGCGACTGCGATCTGAGCACGTTTTTCAGTCTTTTCACTTTGAAAAATTTTAAATCTTCACCCTACCTATAAATAGAACATGTAATCACATCCCCCATCAGTTGAAACACAAATCTCTTGAGCCAAAATCTCTCAAAGCTTTCAACCTTATTTGATTCCACCTTGAAGACTTCTTTCATCTTCTTATCTTATTTGTTAATGGTAAGAACCATTCTTTGATAAACTCATAAACCTTCAACACAACCTAACCCAAAATATCTAATCCTTCAGAGTTCTTTAAGAGAAAGTTTGGTAGTCGGAGTTCCGACGTTTAGAGTTGCCGAGACAATCCGCTCAGAGACTTCAGAGGTTCTAAAGAAAACCTTGGAGTACGAGCTTGAGGAGTTCCTTGAGTTCTTGTAGGGGTGTCAAAACGAATCAACGAATGAAATTCGTATCGAATCCTAAACGAATCGAATCAAAATGTGATGGATTCGTATTCGATTCGTTTATTAAACGAATCCTAATATCAGGATTCGTATTCGATTCGTTTATTATACGAATATTCGTTTATTCGTTTAGTCAATGATATTATTTAATAAAATAATTTACCACACTTGATTTACATTAATTTTTCATAAATATATACATATGAAATATGTAATTAATATATTTACTAAAAATACTTCACCAAATATTGAAAATATTATTTTTTCTATGATAATTGGCTATAATTTTTCGAATCTTAATTGAAAATTAACAAGAACTAGTAAATAAAAATAATAAAACGAATCTTAAACGAATAAACGAATCAATGAGCTTAAATTCGTATTCGATTCGTTTAATAAACGAATCGAATCGAATTGACCAATTTATTAAACGAATCTATTTTTCAAACCTGTATTCGCTTTAAAGCGAGTCGAATCGAACGAATAAACGAATTCTGACCCAAATTGCCACCCCTAAGTTCTTGCAGTCTAGTGGTACTTGAGTTGATGGAGTCGCCACCATAGGTCTTGACCATCACTATAAGTTTTTCTCTATATAATGGATTGGGCTGGTAGCCGAGATATCCAGAGTGATTTTTTACTCACACGAGTTTTACACTTCGTCACCAAAATTATTGTGTTGATTTTGTGTGATTGATTTTATTTGTTATACTTAAATTTTGCATTGAATTAATATTCTGTTTTATTTTATATTTGTTGGATATTATGATTGCTTGTTGATTTTCTATAGTAATAATAATTAAGATTCATCTTGATTATTGTATTTAATTCCACATAGGATCAGAAACTTATGTAATCACTAACTTTCAAAATCTTTTGTAAAAGTTATAATGTTGGTGGGGTTGTATGCATAATCAATATCAACTCACCTGTAAAGTTATCCCCAACTTTTTTTATAATCACTAGATGTAACATATTGGCTTCTGCAATCATAAACATAATTGCTCATACAATATTCTTACATATCTCCTGCATAATTCAAAATATTTTATTATATAGATAGTGTAATATCAATTGGTTAGTTTTATTTACGATAATATTGATTTACGCGCTGGACATCATTTTTCCTCTCAAATTTAAAGAATGTGGTCATAGGAAAATTACATAAGATAAGAGAATATTATTAGAAATCTCATTACACTCCCTATATCTAAAATAGAACATGTATTTTCTGATCTATTAAAGATGCTTTAATTGGTATAAATAATGAGTGATAATGATATTATCTCAGTGAAAAAGAGCATGTCCATCCTATCTTAAATCAAACTCATTAAAATTCCAAACTCATTCTCATTAAATCAAATATGCATTAATACAAAACTCAATCAAACTCATTAAATGAATGTCATTGTAATTATGACCGGCCATTTTGAAAATGAAGAGTTGATTTTAATCACTATTATGTTTCTTTTAAAATATTGATTTTAATGGCTTTTCAGTTTCTCGGTATTTTGTTTTGTGATTAATTTGAACTTTTCATAAGGAAATCGCAATAGTGAAATATCTTTGTGGAACATTGACCGATTCTTGATGACATTTTCCCCTCAAATTTACAGCAAGATGGAGAATTTTCTAACAACCAAATCATTTCATTTGATGACATTGATAAAGATTTAGCTCATCAACATCAAATAGAGGTAACATAAGCAAAAGGATCACAAAAAACAAAGAGGACTAGGTCATATGTGTCCTATAAAGTCTTTTTCCACATCATTTTTAAAAAAATCAATCACACAATCCTTATAAATAATGTGAACACATAACTCAAATAATTATTTTAAGAAAATTACACAAAAAAATAATATGAATTACAATTTATTCAATACAAATCTCGCACATCACATAAGACGTCATTTAGTAAATATTAATTTACAGGAATCTATGTTAAAAATCCTTTATAACCGCTTTATTTTATTGGGTTTCCAACTCAATTTTATGTGATCTTATATTTATATTTATGAAATGTGCTTTGCATATTTTCATAACAATATTTTCTTAAAGAAATTATTACCATGCTGTTACAATTTGTGAAAAAGTCTTTCGATGCAGGTGGCTTAGGGGCTTCAGTGGCTGCCTCCCTTAGTCAGCTGAACTCAAGTTTTCCATAGCGCAGCCTTGAGATCGGTTGAGTTTTCTGCCTTTACCGATTTGCTGAGGGTAACAATTTTGGGTATGGTTAGTCAAGGATTGCCTGATTCTATTTCTTGGTCTCGAAATAATAATGGTAAGTTTATAATTAGGCAATGCTCATTCATTTTATTTTAAAGCATTAATAATGTCCAACCATGACGTTTTGAGTTTCTATGGAAGAATATTGCCCTTTATGTTGGCTTATTTTTCTAAAGAGAATTCATACAAAAGATTTCCTATTTCGTAGAGGTATCATTGATACAACTCAGCTAACCTGGTCTATTTGTGATTCAGATAATGAAACATTGCACCACCTTCTATTCTCATGTTCTTTTTATTGGAAAGTGTGGTCCTGATTATTTATTTGGTGGGGGACGACTTGGGTTATTTTAAAATGTCCTAATGATTTAATTTCATCATGGGGATTTTTATGCATCAATGGTAAATTAAATGATTGTCTTTTAATGGCTAATTGTTGGTGTCTTTAGTTGGAAAGCAATCAAAGGACTTTCAATAGTTCATCTTCATCTTAATTTGTCTCAAACTTGTATGAAGATCTTATCTCTCCCTTCTTGTTGGATGTCCTTAAGTTATGAAGATTTCTCAATTTCAGGTGATTCTCTTTGGTTCTCCTCAGAATGAGTTTATCGTTGGAGTCTTAATTATGTTAAGCTTGTTAGTTTGTGCTGTTTTTATTATTATTGTCAATATTATTACTATACAAAATCTGTAAGAATTTCCCACGATGGCAGGATATTCAAAAAAATAGAAAATGACAACTATAGAGTAGCTAACAATATACGTACAGCTGTAGATAATTAATTTGAAATTCGCTAGTCCATTTGCGGGGCTTCGTTTTGTAATGAAGACCTGTAATATTGTAACTAACTAAATAAGCAATGTCGCCCTGTGGGGAAATGGTTTAATGATTTTCTAAGTAACTTTATTTTATTTGTCATTTGAATTCAAATCTTACTAGCTAGAGATAAACATATTAAATATTAACTAAATAATAAGTAATGTTAGTAAGCCTCAATATTTTCCCAACAGGCTTCAAACAATGCCTTTTAGACAAAAAAAAAATTATTAATTTTTAGAAGTATAAAGCTAATATAACATTGAATCCTGTAAAATGTGAAGCCTTTATCCAGCCGTTGTATAAGGGACACGTGACGCAATCCTTGCCGTTGTCCCAATTACATAAATTTGCTCACTATATATAAAGGGTGCTTAGGTTGAGAATTAGTTAAAGTTTTTCATTAATTGTTTACTCATATTTTCTCCTATTATTTGGCTAAGTGTTAAGCATTGTTCATAGTCCAAGTTAGTGTAATCTTCAATTGGTAATTTGAGAGATTGACACTTTTAGAGATTATGGTTTATTGAGTGATTTGGGGAAATTATTTTGTAAAACGGATTCAAGATTCTTGAGTAATCTTGAAAGTGATTAGTGCAGCGAGCTCCTTGTTCCAGAGTTCAACGTGGATGTAGTCGGGAATTTTCCGGCGAACCACGGTAAAAATCGTTTTGTTCTTGATCGGATTGAATTGTGTGTGTGTATATTGCTTCTGCCATTCTTGATTATCTGGGCGTGACATTCAAAAGAAAGTATAACAAATCCAAATCCTTTTTCATAAGCGATCGACTAAAAGGGGACAAAGAAACAGAAAAACTAAATAGTCATATTAATTAGTAAAGATGAGAACAGCACTTGTTATTGACTAGTATTAATACTATGCTGTGCTGCAAACAAGAGGAAGACAAAATCTCTTCTGTCGGATATTTATATATATATATATATATATATATAGGTAGCATGGTTTAATTTCGAACTGAAGGAAGAGATTCTCCAAGCAGAAAGGAAGAGAATAATGCAAGTGAATCGCTTGGTTTGAAGATTGGTACTGCATGGCCTGCGCCTCTAACTGTTATAAATGTAAGCCCTGCATATTCTTGAATCCACCCACCAACCTGATATTATAATAAAAATTCAAACAATCAATTATTGAAAGCTAAAAGCCAAGTGTAAATATTAAGAACTATTATTAAATGCTGATTGTTTTTATTCGTTAATTGTGATGGCAAATATCATATACCTGCCTCTGGTGATACCATGGACTCCAAGGCTTAGTGATTGACAGCCCGAGAGAATTTAAGCTGTATCTTGTTGATAATACAGGAACTCTTCCATCTGTGTCTCCGCTGAAAGTGAAACAACCAAAATAAATAATTATAACAAATGCCTTAATAAAAATATTACATCTATAAAAATTCTCAGGTAAGGACGTGTGGATGTTACTAAAGCAAAGACGAAATTAAAAAATAATTACTTAGTAGAAAACATCAACCTGTAAATCCATATTCTAAGTCCTGCCTCGATAAGCTTGGTATATAGAGGAAGAACAGTTGGTTTTTTATCCTTCCACTGATCATATATTGTAGTACTGCATTAGAAAGAAATTTTTTTTTAAAAAATGTTCGATTAATCAGGCCAACATATATAAAATTAAGCTACAAATTAAAGGAGATAAATAAATTACTTGCAGATGCTCCAGTTCCTGAGCAGGTGACCGTCACTAACATGTAAAGCCACCTGAACATCCAGTCTATTATAGAAAGCCTTTGCATAGTTATCCAGGCATGGATCGTAACCACTCAAAATCCTAGGCATCTGCAAGCGTATATTATTTCAATGCTATCGTATTTTGAGAGGCCTTACTTAAATTTAAATACATAAATTTTGCCTAAATGATACAAGTACCATATTATTAGATGTGCGTTTCATCATATCTTCTGATGATTCGAAGTAATTGCTTGCTGATTCCATTAAATTGGTACTGCAGACTGAGGTGTAGAGGCTGTAGATATCGATCTCCTTGTACTGTTTGAGTACTTCAGCCACCGCGTCACTGCAATCAGTGTTGTTCCATGGATCATCACTGTTAAAATCACAGCTTCTGACTATTGTTTTGTGAGTTTCATCTGATACCACTGCATGGCTCCAAGCATAATCCACCAGGCCTTGCCAATCCTCAGCAGTAGATGTTTCAGGATTTCCCAACTGCACATCAACTATTAATTGTTATTAGGATTCATGGGCTGGGCAGACACGTGATAAAAAATAAAATTTTTTAAAAAATACCTGCCTGTATAACTACTGATATATACTAGTTTTATCCATGATCTTCTATATATATATATATATATATATATATATATATATATATATAAATATATATATATGAGAGTATTTTTATAAATAGTGAAAGTGCTCGTCATTAGATGGGTTGATCAAGAAAAATGAATATAGGGCTATTAGCATTAAACTTATTTCAACATACCAAGATACCCTTGAGATCTATATAAAGGGAAGGATCCTTGTTCCTGTCAAGGATGAGCTCAGCCAGCTCTGGAACATATCTTCCTGTATATTTGTTTATTAATGAGAAAATCAGCATAAATACACAATCAATCAATCAAATCAAAATAAATATAAAATTTAAGTTGGAAGTTCCCATCATATTTTTTTTATTATAAATTATAATAAGATAATTAAAAAAGAGAGAAAGAGGGAGGATAAATTTAACAAAATGTACCCGCATAACTCTCCCCAGCAATGTAAAAAGTTCTTCTTCGGTATGATGGGAACTTGAGGAACCATTTGTGCAGGAAAGCATAAGTATCATTCGCTATAATAGGAAAAAAAATGCAAATCAAAAATAGTATATTCATAACCTTAGACCCATGTGAGAGAATTTTAAAAAGGAAAAAAAAAACTACAAGTTGAAATATGTGCATTTAATTATTAACATCAAAATGAAAATGTATCACTAGTAGCACTTTTCACCAACAGTGCATCATCAAGATCAGTTTGAGTGCAACTCACCTGTAAAGCTATCTCCAAGAATTTTATAATCACTAGTTGTATTTGAGTAAGAAAAGCCAACTCCAACAGGTGACTCCAAGAATAACATGTTAGCTTCTGCACCATCATAAACACACAATTAAGAACTTTTTTCTTATATATTATATTCATTTATGCAGCAGAGCGTCCATGTTTATCAGTAAAGCAAAATGTGATATATTATTATTACGATGGAATAAATTTTATTTATATTCTGCTGCTGCTGCTGCTGCCTATGAAAATTATATAAGATAAAGAGTATAGATGCAAACATTCATATGACGTGTAAATTATAAAAAAAAAATTATTATAGAAATCGTACCTTTATTCCAAGCATAGGGGTTAAATTTAAGAGCACGGCCATCAGTGTCCACTAGGAAAGGGCCAATCTCCTGTGTTGCTCCATATCCTACAGAAGAACACCCAGGACCTGAAACATAAAGAATCTTGTCACCTCATCAGAGAACATAGCATCTATAAGAAATTAACAACATCGATTATTCAGACTTATTGGATTAGTTGGACATTAAGATAAAGATAATGACATTATTAAACTCAGAGGGATAATCATATATATCCTCAAAGGACATTTTAATTAATATTCTACTAGCAAAAGTGTTGTTTAATTATGTTTGGTGGGTCTGTCTGACGGCTGCAGCCAGGACTAATCAAAACTTAATTAATATTGAGAATCACACAGACAAACGCAAAGAAAAAGATTGATTTTATTAGTTAAAAGACATTGGTAATAATATAATATATGAATTGCCTCAAGGATAATTGCAAGGCGTAAAAAAGGTGGTAGATTTTGAAACCCTAATACATCTTTGGTACCCTCTGCCATTTTCAACTTTTACTTTTCTAAAAAAGTGATAGTTTTGTGATTATTGAAAAATTCTATTATCTAAAAGGTTGGCACTGTCACACCCGTAAAATCATTTAATAATATTTTATAATATATGTTAAATAGTAAAAAAATAATTAAATAAATGAGTGTTTTATTCAATGTAATTCTTATATGTTATATAATTAGTTATTAGAGATACACATCACCCATATGACGGTGGTAATAAAATATTATGAAAATTATACCGAATAAATGATAAAAATTAGCGGTGGAAGTGTCTTCTTCTACCAAATATGCATTAATTTATCCAACAAATTAAGGAGGAAGAAATTAATTATTAAAGAAAAAAAATGGGAATGCTTATTAATTATTACCTCCATTGAGCCAAAGCACCAATGGTTTTTCTTCAGGGCGAGTCATGGCCTCATAGAACCAGTAAAAAAGAGCACGTCCGTTCTTTTCATTGACGGTGACGTAGCCGGCGTAGTGCCGGAAATCCACATTAGGCTGGCCAGGCAAGTTAGTAACAAGATACTCATTTTCTGATTGGTTCAATCCGTTTCTTGGCCAACGTTTACCAAGAGGCTCTGCAAATACTAGACCAATATTAAGGATCAAAGAAAAACAAATCGTCACCTTGATGAGTACAAAATCCATCAACGAAACAAATTGATCAAAAGTTAAATGCTTTAATTTCAACTAAAAGTGTGTGATGGAAAACAAGAAGAAGGGGCTTGCTGTGTATTTATACTCATTGGATACTATCTTATTACATGGGGAACATGATAGATTTTAGAATATTAATTAAATTAATTAAGAATATATAAGGTGAAAATTCCTACGTGGCACCCTTATTAATTTGATCAGGTTAGCAACTTTTATGGCATCTGACATGGATTTTGTAGGCAGCAGCAGCTTCTAGAGTACTATTTTTGCAATGAATTGGATTGGTGGAGCCTCCAGTTTGTTGAATCACAGTCACACGAAGAGACGAACTTGTGGTTGAGTTTCAGAAATTAATAAATAGAAAAGCATATATAGCTCAATTTGGGGATATAGGCATATAGCCAACAAAAAAAAATTATTCTCATTATCTATGCGTATGACCTTCCCAATATTGCATGACTCGTCAAACATTCTTTACTTTTATATATTTCAACTTGGGATGTCTTTATAATTGAGGAAAATAGTTTTTTTTTTTTTTAAAAAAGAGAGAGAGAGAGAACCAACCCATGGCAGGCAAAGATTTTAAATTAAGGTGGTGAAGATTTATTTATAAGTATTAAAGAAAACGGATAAAAAGATAATCAAATCAAGTAAAGAAAGAATTTTACTTGAAGAGAATATTTAACTAAAAATGGTCAGCAACATCGCTGCATTTTTTATTTTTTATTTTTTGCAGCGTTTGTTGTTGCTGTAACCATGTGGTGGATGCTTTTTAATCTTATAATGGGGAAAAAATTACATTTTTCTTTCAATTCTAAAAATTGATATATGAATCATATATATATATATATATATCATGGCGAATTCTTGAGGGGAAAAAAATGATAAATGAGTTCTGTTTTTTCAATAATTTATGATACAATTAAGTTCTGTGAGTTTTTAGGTCAAATGTGTTTAAATTGCTATTTTGAGTTTACTACTACTACTAGCAACATCTTAAGCATTTTTCAAAGTGTAAAGGTGGAATTTCTTCAGTCTCTCGTTCCCTCTTTCTCAGCCAATTACCCAAACACTCTCTCATCTTCTCAGGTCGTCGGCAGAGTGTCATCTGGCCGGCGGCAGGAGAGCTTCCCCCTTCCCTTCCCCACTTTCTCACCCACCCTCTCGCCCTCTCTCTCTTCTCTTCTTTCTTCTTCTTTTCTCCTTCCATCTTTCTTCCTGCTTCTCTGTTGCCACTTTTTCTTTCCCTCCTTTTTTACCTCTCTTTCATTTTCTCTTTCTCCCCCTCACCATTTTTTTGTTTCCATCATTCTTCTCATTTTCCACTTTTTATTTTCTTTTGTTTTTTAATTAGTTTGATCATCCAAATCTGGATGCATGCTTTTTTTTTTTTGGTATTGTGATCTTTGGTAGATTTACAACCTTGTGTTGAGTTTCTGTTTTTATTTTGGAGGATAATTTTATTTTCATCATCCGATAAAGATATGTGCGAGGAAGATAATAGATCTACTTAAGGAAGTGAAGACTACGTTTTGGACCATAGACTTATTTATTTTCTTTGTAATAGATTTAAATTTTGACGCTAAAAGGTAAATATTTAGCATCGAAAATCTATTTGGACGCTAAATGGTCAACCTTTTAGCGTCAAAATTGGATTTGACTCTAAAAAGTTGAACTTTTAGCATCGAAATAGTTGTTTGACGCTAAAGGGTTGACCCTTTAGCGTCGAATTTTAATTTCGACGCTAAAGGGTTTCACATTTAGCGTCGAAATGCTATTTGGACGCTAAAAAGTTGACTCTTTAGCGTCCAAATAGATTTTTGACGCTAAATGGTAAATTTAAATTTTTCGATTCCCCGCCTTCTAAAATTTGAACTTTTCGCCTAGATTTAAATTTTTTGACAATTTGCGACGAATTTTTCGACGATAAAAGTCAACTATTTCGACGCTAGGGTAAATTTAAATATTTTGAATTCCCGCCTTCTAAAATTTAAACTTTTCGCCTAATAAAATTTGATTTAAATTTTTTGACATTTAGCGATGAATTTTCGACGCTAAAAGTCAAAAATTTCGACGCTAAAAATCAAAATTTTGGAGGAAATAATTCCCGTTATTGAGGACCTTTAGCAACGAAAGTCTATTTCGTCGCTAAATGTTATTTTTTTTAAGGATGGCAACGGGCCGGGCTCGGGCCGGGCTTATCAAAGCCCGGCCCGGGCCCGTACTGTCATCGGGCCGGGCCGGGCAGGCCGGTCGGGCTCGGGCCTGATTTTTTAATTATAAATATTATTATTTTAAGCCTGGATCCGATTTTTTTATTATAAAAAATTATAAATATAAAAATTTTTATTATAAAAATATATATATTTTATGAATTAAAATATTTATTTATTATTTTAAGCCTGGATCCGATTTTTTTATTATAAAAAATTATAAATATAAAAAATTTATTATAAAAATTTATAAATTTTATAAATTAAAATATTTATTATTTATTTTAAGCCCGGCCCGGGCCCGTGTTACCCCGGGCCGGGCCAAAGCCCGCCCAAACCGGGCCGGGCTTACCGGGCCGGGCCGGGCTTCGGGCTTTTCTGCCACCCCTAATTTTTTTCCTTATAAATTCATTTGCTCTTTCATTTTCTCTTATTCTCACTTTCTTTCTCTCATATTCTTATTAACATCCAATATTTTAATTTTTTTATTTCTCTTATTAACATCCAATATTTTAATTTTTTTTTTTATTTTTTTTTTGTAGGGGAATATGAAGATGAAGAAATTAAGAAAATGAAGATGGTGAGGAAAATGAAAAACAAATGAAAGTGAAGATGGAAAAAATATATAGAAAAATTATATTTTATCATTTTATTTATTATTTTAAGCTTTTTTGTTGTGATAAATTTTGTAATTTTATTTTTATATTAATAAAGATATCATTGTCATAATATTTTATAACAAATTTGTAATTATGTTCTTATATTTTTTAAAAATTTAATTACTTTTGTAATTAAATTAGTTTGAAATTAATTTATAATATCAATTTTGTTATAATTAGTTTTTAAAACTAATTATAACGAATTTTTTATTTTTTATTTTCACTTTTAGCGTCGAAAATTTCGTCGCTAAATGTTTTCTGCGTCGAAATAAAATTTTTGAAGCGAAATCTTGGTCGATGTAGATATTTAGCGTCGAAAATGAATTTCGACGCTAAAAGTGAAGATAAAAAATAAAAAAAAAAATTACGCTAAAGATAAATACTTTTAGCGATGAAATTTTTCGACGCTAAAGACCTATTTTCTTGTAGTGATGTATATTGCGTATTTTCTGTAATTGTTCTGGACTTTGTAGTTACCAACATTATCAGAGGTGATACATTCAGATTAATACGTAAAATCCTCCAACTCCTTCAAAATATTTCAGTGTGAATATGACTTCTGATCCGACCGGTTATAGAGATACACGATATATATGTAATTTAATGTTGTTAGGCTTCGTTCTAACTAAGTTCGAATCTTATGATTTCCTAAATTTGTAAAGAGCCGAAATGACCGCTATAATTACATCATTGTGATGTCCTTATTTTAATGAATATTTTCATTAACCTTTAAAAAAAAGTGGAATTTCTTCAAAAAGAAAATTATCGGCACCAACAGAGAAATTAAATCCTTATCAAATGATTTCTTGAATTCAAAATATTAAAGTAAAAAAAAAAAAAAAAACAATCAACAATAACTTTTTGAAATTTAAAGAACTCGTTCAAAGAACTTTAATAATATTCTCATGAAAAAGTGAGCGGATTAAATCTTGTTCTTTGACCTGATACAAATCTGACTCATAAATGCTTTTACATAGTTGCTTCATTTGCTTTATTTACTATATATACTAATTAATAGACATTGAAAAAGTCATTGGGTAACTTTTTTTGTGAACACACGGGGAACATAAATGGGCCACTGCCTCAGTCAAAGATAGTATTTAATCCTCTTCAAAATCCAATAAATAAAATAAAAAAATCAGTTAATTTATTTATTGAGTGTGCAAATTAATTTGCTAACTGAGATCATCAACAGTACAATGAAGAGTCATATATAGTAGGACTATGAGTTCATTTCAACTTTTTTGCCCAATAAAATACAAAACACAAGAATGATTACCAGCAACCAATGCCACGAGACAATAAATTATGTTTAATGGTTTGAGTCAAATTTTCTTTCAAATATTATGATTGAAAGCATAATTTTGAAAATTAAATCCATCTATTAAATAGTCGAATTAGGAATCAATTATGAGTTTGGTTATGATAAATTTTAAAAATTAAAAGTCTAAAAGATCGGTTGAAATCGGTGAATCGGATCGGCCGGTTCATCGATTTTTTTAAAAAAATAAAAATTAATTTTTTAAATTATTTAATTAATTAAAATTATTTATGATATCATCTGATTTTATTAGTTTAATTAGAATGGTCCAGACAGTCGAACTAATGATCCACTAAATCTTTTAAATCACTAATTCGACAAGTAGATCCAGCTCACGGAACTCATTTATTCAAACAAACACACTTCCTTTAGATACTCGAACAACACAATTTTTTTTTTTTAATACTCTCATTATATAAATACAAATAAAAATATAACATCATATATATGAAACCTATTTCTAGAGCTTACATCATCATTGTCTGAACTAAAGATAAGTTAAAATGATTTGTTTATTTGATTCACATTAAAATGAATAAGGATTTGAAAAAATTGATTCGTTTATTAAATAGATAAATTTGATTTGATTTGATTTATTTATTAGATTAATAAAATATAAATATGGATTCTTTTGATTCGTTTATTCATTTAATCAAACCCTTTATGATATATTTAATTATATTACTAATTTACCCTTAAATTTTTTTTAACAAAAATATCAAGTAACAAAAGATTACTTGGGTAATCATGAACCAAACCCTAATTAAAATCAACAACTATATTACTAATTTATCCTTAAAATTTGTAAACAAAAATATTAATTAACAAAATTACATTGGTGATCTTTCTTAATGAGCTGTTTAAATGGAATATAAAATTCAATTCAATTTATTTTTCGATTTAAATAAATTAAACGAATTGAATACAAATTATAATCATATAATTTAGTGAGATCAACTATTAGAAAGTCTACAAGAAAGTGATGCAAATATGTATTTCATGATGATCACATGAGAAAGAGCAACACATGGCAATATCTTAATAAATATTGATCACGTTCTTGCCAGTCCACCAAATTAAGTGACACAAAAGTGGAAAGAGTGGTGTTAGTATATATTCGAAATTGGTGGTGCCAACACAAATTAAATTAAATTAAAATTAAAATAAAAGGAAACTGTTTTATAGGAATCTCATCATCACAAAGTTGAAAGATGGAGTTAATTGTGGCGAACAGAACATCTAGGCTTGTGGTGGTGGGTAGTGACAATCCCATGACATCGATCGAGAAGGTCCAATATTAATGCAACATCAATCGATCGATCGATCGATCGATCAAAGGTTTTAAACAATTTGGTTTTGTTGAACAATGACTTGGATTCCAACTTTATTTATTTAGTTGAACAATGAGATGGAATTCATCTATTGCTTATTCTCTATTTTATTATTTATTATTTAATTCACCACTACTTAAAAATTTATTTTTAATTCATCGATCTTATACATTAATTATCGATCCAACATATATCATCATCGGCTCCACACAATATCTCACGTACTTCAACTTGCTTTAGGGTTTTTATATATATGTGCTTAATTTTAATAAGTATATATCATGTAAAATCTATTAATTTAGCGAATATTAATTAAGAAATTATATATATACTTATATTTGATATACTGTTGAGTTATTATTTTAATACGTTAACTCTAAACCGGGATTTATAAAAACAATTATTTAATTCATGAGGTTATCAATTTATCGATGTTCAATTATATATTAATTATTCAGACAAAACCAATATGATAAATTGGCGTCAACGTATGTCCAGCCAGATATCCACTTTAACATAAAAATATATGTACAATTCAAAGCTAATTAAAATTAGAAAGATTTATTCAAATTATTTAAATATCAATAAGTTGTATAATGAGATAGTGTTAGTTTAGTTCTTGTATGACGATAGGGTTTGAAGAATGAACCGCACGTAATATATGCACCATCTTTTTAGCACCAGAAAGATGCACCCAACAATGGAGACTAGAAAATTAATCTACTTCATCAATCATCTTGCCTGCCTTCAATAGAACCAACTCTGCAATGCGTTGGCCAATGAACATATGACCGAATATATAATATATCCACCTACTTTTGTTTAGTGTACTCAATTTAATTATCATTCGTTTTTGTCTCGATTAATTCACTTACCACTATATAAGAGGTAATATAATATTTTCTTTAATTTAATAAAATGAAATTAAAAGTGCTAAGCTTGTTTATTGTGTGTGTATATATATATATATATATATATATATATATAGCTCATCATTCAATATTTTATATATCAATTCAATGTGTTACACTACATTCTCATGATCTTTCAATATTTTATATCCATGCTCCATTTGTGATTTTGGTGCTCCAAAATCTGGTTATTATGCAACCCATATGAACTACAAGGAGACACGTTAGCTAGCTAGCTATGCGTATAAATAATATTCTAATATTTATATGTATTTATATATAATAATGGTAGCTATATGCGTAACATCCCCAGTTCGGGAGATATTACCGACAGGGAATAGACCGTACTAACCCCATAAGCCTCTGACTCTGATAATTACTATTCGATCTCTATTACTCTTTTCTTTAATTAAATATTTATATCGTATTTATGAGACCGTGGCCCAAACTTACAATTTAACAACTTTATACATAAAGACACATGTTTATACAATGACTACACATAACTCAAGTATTAGTACATGACTTTTACTTGACTCTGACTGACTCCAATTGAACTTTTACTCTTTGACTTGGACTGTTGGACTCCAAACCCTAGTGACTGCAATAGTATCCGTCATCCCGAGAATACCTGCAAGACAAGGAAACTGGGAGGGGGATTAGATCGTCATACGATATAAATGAGTGGACGATAAACTGAAAACTGATATAAAAACTTTTGTTTCTAAAACCCAAGTTCAAGAAATATCTTTATATGAAAACTCTTTTCTGAAAACTTTATCTGAAATCTCTTTTATAAAACTTAATCTTTCTGAAATCTGCTTTCTGAAAACTGTCTCTAAAACCTGATCTCTGAAGATTCTTTTTCTGAAAATTTGATGTCTGAATACCGGTCTGTGTCTGAAAAACTTGACGTATGAGGCGTTACGAATCGATGTTCCCCCATACGCCTATCTGGAGTCAGGAATGCAAAACTGTGACTTTGGGGCGTTACGTATCGCCGTCCCCCAAAGCATGCCACTTATGTCCATGAAACTGGTGGTCTTGGGGCGTTACGTATCGTCGTCCCCCAAGCCACATAACTAGAGCCGGTAGTGCTGATCCATGCTACTATCTGACCCTGAAACTAGGGTCTATGGGCGTTACGTATCGTCGTCCCCCTAGCCCTCAACTAGGATCTGAGGGCGTTACGTATCGTCGTCCCCCCAGTCCTCTATATGACCACATATTCTCTATCCGTCAATTCCAAGTTGTATCCAATTACATAATGGGGTGGGTTTTTCCCCCATGCCCCGAAAATATAAAACTCATGTTTAAAAATATTTATTTTCTCAATCATCTCTCAAATATGCTGAATAAAACATAATTGGCTAACGCCCTAAAAACAGAAAAGTGAGTCTGAATTCAAAACTTAATAAAACTAATTTGAGAAAAGAGGTACACTCACAGTTTTGGAGTTTCGATGGTCTTTCTTCACGTTGCTGCTAAAACCTGTGGTTCCTGCGACGATCTATCATCGATAATTTCGATTAGAAAATGGACAAGGAATAAATAGAAAGAATCAAGCTCATTTTGCCTATTAAAGTAAAGGCTATCACTTGGAAGCATATCGTACGTATATCATGATGAAATTAATACATACGGGTTGATACGAGACTTATAGGGTAGCCCTAACGCGTTCAGGTAAAGTTGGAATGACTTAAAACTGATTCAGGCAATATCTGATCACGCATCTCGACGCAGGGCACTGCGCGTCACGACGCGAATCAACCAGAAACGTGCCCTGAATTTTATCGTGCGCGTCGCAACGCAAGTTTCTTGCACATCGCGACGCGTGCACACCAGAAACAGATCCCCTCAAATTATCCAGAACGCGTCGCGATGCACAGTGATTCGCGTCGCGACTCAAGGCCAAAATTCAGGCCTGAAACCCACTTCTTCATGTCCTTGTGCCCCAAACTCACTTCCCATCTTCCATATCCTAACTCTTATACAACAATTTTATACTTGCCCATCATAAAACATTATCAAAGCAATTTTTAATCTAAAAAAAAAAACTTAATTAACTCAATTCCCCAATTTATTTATTCCTACTTAACACCATCTATACACATACTCATTAACCATGTAATCAATATTACACCCAAGTCATCAACACATTAAAATCACCAAAACCTCAATACTTAATATGTAATAATTTGGGTCAAGATCAATTCTTACCTTACTTGCTTCCCTTCAAATCTTTACTACTTTCTCATCTTCCTTCAAGTTCTTGGAGAATGGTTTTTTTGCCATCCTTCTCCATTTTCTTCTTTCTCTTCTCTCTTCATTCTTCTCATTTTTTCTTCTTCTTCTCTCTTCCATTCACGTTTTCTTCTTCTTCTTTTTGTTTTAATTTTTGGTATTTATGAATAGTATTTCACTTAAATACTTGGCCATTTAAAAAAAAAGAAATATGTAGAATTTTCAAGAAACTTATAGAAATTACTAGAATGCCCTCGGTTACTATTCATCCAAAATTTTAATCTGTATTTTTAGCCTATTTCTGGTCCTAATTAGGAAAAATGATCAACGTGAAAGTTGTAGATCTCGATCACGGCTTTCCGACGAAATAAAATTCATGCAAATTAGAGTTCGTATGAGAAAATTACGGCCCAATTATCATGAACTGTCCGGAGTGAAACATCGTAAAATTTCGCATCGTAACAGTGCTACATTCAACAGTAGTATAGACCTCCAGTCGTTACAATATGTATGTAACCAATCGTGCATTGTGCTTTATCGTGTAGACAAATTACTGAACTTTGATAGGCATCAGCTTCTTTCTATTTTTGTACTTCAAATTAGGTATATATAAATGTCAAAGGTCAATAGCCTTATCAAAATCAAGATAAGGCACACCATTGCAATGACGCTCGACATGGTTTAGTACAATTTACAAGTAGCCAAGTGTCAAATGGAGCCTTATCCACTGTAAGATGAAGGGTTCATATCGAATTAATATCCTATATGCATATTAATTTCTATTTTATTATACACTAATAATGGGCTTCTTTTTTATAAGATTTTGGGTATCGACCTAGTTTGAATAGAAGGTCCTATTAGTATTATGAAGTCTCGTCATTGAGGTCGTTTTATTAAAAAAATATCTCAATATATATTTGTAAATAAGGGCTAGATGATGCGGTGATCAGGTTGAATCCAAATCATTCTTAATAATTATTTTGAACGTTAAATTAATATAATTAATTGGATTTTCTACGAATTTTTGATGTATTTGAGCATTTGAAGTTGATATTCAAAATATTAAACTTAATATCCTAATAATATTGGTGCCCTCATTAATTTCACGTAATGTCTAATCTTTATATTTTGATTTGACTACTCAAAGCATGAAAGGACACAAATAATAGGCAAATGAATGGATATTATATGTTCATAAATTCCACATTGACCACATTTAGGCTTTGGTATTTTTTGTCCTTTGGGCTTTATATTGAATTATTTAATTTAATATACCACTCTAATAAGGTTTGCTTAACACATGATTAAGTTTAATCTCGAGTATCAATCTAGTGAGAGATGTTTAATTTTACTTTGATGATTTGTTTATGGATAAGTGTATTTATGAGACTAAGTCTCTTGTTATTTTATTTAAAATTTAATTATTAATTTATCTTATCTCTCTCACACTCCATCACCCCCACTTCTCTCTACTTTCCCCCAAATCAAGCAACCACACACACATATCCTAATAAAACTCAACTACCTTCCTATTTAAAACAACAACTAACATTAACTCTTCCTTTAGTGTGTTTAGTGTGAATCAATTGAGAGTAAGCAGATTATTTAAAGTTGGTTCCAGAGACCATTGAACAGTTAGAGAGAGAAACAGACGCGTAGAGAGAGAAACAGGCGCGTAGAGAGAGAAAACACAAAACAGTAGAGAGAGAAAGTGTGGAGAGGAGAGAAATGACTCGTTCGTCATCTTCCGGTCACCTTTTCAGGTGAGTGACCACTCCATGAGAATCCCCTCGCCGAGACGAAGCCAACGCCACCGGTCCGATCACCTGAAATCATCGCACACGCTCCCACGCATCGCCTCGTCGCTTCTCCATGTGCTACCGTGCGTGCAGAACACCTCCCGGACCAGAATCTTCCCCTCGTTGAGATTCGCGGGTTGGACACCTCGGTTGCTCAAATCGGACCTCCGATTGTCGTGAAATGAGCCAAAAATGAGAGTTAACATCGTTCGATTGTTCGTCGGTAACCACCGAGCATCTGCCATTACCACAACCGTCGCTGTGATTCTGGTGACTTATATTGTCCGTTGATCATCTCGTTGTGGAATTCTGAAGTTGTTGGAGCTTAGTACGCTATATTTTACAATTTTAGGAGTGTAAATGTAACATTTATTGAGAGTTTTGGACTTACTTATAAATTGACATGATTAGGGACACAAATATGTAAATTCTGATTTTTAGGGAATAATAAAGATAAGTGAGAGTTTGAGACTAAATTGATAATATTGGAGAGTATTGAGGCTAAATTGTAAATTTGAAAATTTAGGGGTAAAATCATAATTTTAGTAAACCTGATCATAATTTTACACTTTTTCCAGATTTTAGCGAGACATATAGATATGGAGAGTTTTTCGTGGATTGGGGTAAGTACAAAACACAATGATTCCCTTAACGTAAATGTTTGTTGGTTGATATTTGATAAATGAGTTTATGTAATATATTATAAATATATTCATACATACATGTTTGGAAAATTGATTGAGTAATTGATAGCATGAGAACATAAATTGTGAATACAAATTTTGGGTCTAACTGTATGCTTGTACTATGAATCGAAGTATTTGAGTATTTTATGACTTTGAGATGAGTTGGATGGATGAAATTCTATGAGGTTTGTTGTATTGGATGTTGTATGGGATTATTCTTATGCTCCCGGATTTAGTATAACAGTGTTCGGAGATGCGAGATTATGCGAGGTTAGCAGAGGTGTGTGATTCAATCTCCATCTTGCACATTTATGCGGGATTATACTGTGGGAAATCTTGGGAGGTGAGATGTTGATACTTTCCCAATGGTTTCAATCCATTATTATACCGAATCCGAATAGCAAAACTTTGTTTAATTGAGATGCTTTGTTATATAACAATTGATGTTTTTCAAGTATTGATTATTATATATACATATTTTGTTGGTAATGACATGTTGAGATTATGAATGTTTTTACTTACTGAGCTCTTTAAGCTCACCTCATATTTCACAAACATCTCAGGTATTCACCAGCGCAACAGTAACAATATCAGTACCAAGATTTGACTCGTTTACCATTGCTGTCATCGGATTTGTCCAAACATTTTCTTTGGCCTTTTTGAGATAGGAGATTTAGGACAATTTCATGTTTTCACATACTTTGGCGGTAAACATTTATTTGAGGTTTATTGAATTGTATTTTATGGAATATCATTTTTCTTTGTGAATTTGGTTCAGTTGCATGACATATAGGTGCTCGGGCTGAAGTAATTCACGGACTTCTTTCTAAGGTTGGACCCGCTCTAGGGAAATGGTTGTGATTTTATATATATATATATATATATATATATATATATATATATATATATATATATATAAATATAATTCCACATTGACCAAAAAACAGGTAGTGATAAGCCTCACCTCGTTTTTGTCTATCATGTATACTGTCTTTTTAAGACAACTGAATGCTGATTGATCCTATGACCTTTGAATAAGTTGACATAATATAAAGAGCATAAATTTTTTGGAATGCCCTTTTTTTCTATTTGGTGGGCACTGAGTTATCATCTTCATGATGAGTTAGGATCAGGAATCTCTGAAATCACTGTTTGCCCATTGCCATGAACAGAAGAAACACCAGAAGTTTCTTTGGGTGGTGTCATGTCAATTATAAAATTTATAATAACACATCATGTGTATAATATGCTAATGCTAACTTCTTATTTAAAACTTATCATGCATATTCACAGAAAAGATTTCGTTCTCACCTAGTGAAGTCCTGAAGGAATTCAAAGAGTTAATTATGTTTAAAAATCAAAATTCAAGTCAAAAAGCAAGAAAGATGGCCGTAAGTTCTGAGGATATATGCCAGGCTATCCTTCTAATAAAATGCTACGATATTGGAACCTTACCTGACCTATCAAAATCAAAATTTGAGTCATAGCAGTCCGAATTTGACATTTATTTTTAATTTCCACCCCCTAAAGATTGGCTTTATATCACCTTTCATTATCCCGGAAGGAAGACCAATGGAAATAATATCTTTAATTACCTTGAGTTCCGTGTTATTAATTTGCCTCTTTCCATGTTGCAAATGAACTCCATAAATTGAGAAAATCAATATGACGCAGTAACAATCCAATAATTTATTATCATAATGTTAAAATATTAAAAATAATTAAAATGATAGATATTAAAATCATACATATTATTTATTAATTTATTAATGATATCACGTCATTCATATCTCTGTTGCATCAAAGAATTACTCTCATAAATGATACAAACATTAGATTGAGATTTATTGACTGTGAACAGTCAGAGAGAAAGACTCCTTATGATTATGATTCAAAATAATTAGGATACTTCAAAAGATTTTGAACCGCTGAAACAACGCTTCATTATTTTCCTAAATGATAATTGATGTCTTTTTTTAAAATTAAATTCTTAATATAAATAGACATGGGATGCTTTAGGGATAACTAGCCTATCCCTTTTAACTTATTGAATCTAAAATCATTTTAGCTTCTAAGATGAAGCCAAAGATATATCCTATCAATTGAATAAACATAACATTACTATTATTACTAGACTCCTAATCTTGCACTTCATTTATCTCATGTAAATCCACCTCCAGTTAAGTAATTCACACAGCCACTCCACTTCACAGTAACTCTTGCCAATTACTAATACTGTAATATAATAACAAAATCCATGTCCAATCTAAATTGGATGGCAGAATTGATTTTTTTTTTTTAAATCGTTGGAAACTTCACCGTCAAACTACTTATTATAGGTTTAAGCCAGGTAAAACCACCGGCTGTCTCAAGCTCTTACAAAAAGCACACCCTCTGAATTTAAACCCATTACCTCAAAGTGAATACCCTACACCACTAAATCAGAAGGAAGGTGAGAATTGAACTTGCAAAGCCTGAAGCAGAGAAAGATCAATTAATTACACTTCTTAGACCAAAAATGAATTCAAGTGTCATAAAGATCCAATTTCGTATGAGCAACCCAAAATACCAGTACTTTATGATTAAAAATTTTAAACAGACCAAAGAAAACCTAAAGAATCAAGAAAACTGATTACCAATTACCATTCTCCTAACAAAACTCAATTATTGGGTAAACACTCCAGAGGAATAGTAGTACAATCAGCAGGGAATTAAATCAAAACACTTCACCTAGAGGCCTCACTCTCTTAACCAGACCATGGCTTCCCATCACCACCCCTCCACGTGGCATCCTCTTTATCGTCCACGGATATGGTAATGACAGTAGCTGGACTTTCCAAGCCATGGTAAATCACAAGGTTTAAAAGCTTATATACCTAATGTTGATCTTGTTGTTATAGATTGTTTGTCTTATTTTAACTTTGTTAAGCAAGATCCAAACTTAAATGGGTTGTCTTGTTTTTTGTATGGTGAGTCAATGGGTGGTGCCATTTGTCTTTTGATTCATCTTGCTGATCCTAGAGGGTTTGATGGAGCAATCTTGGTTGCCCCCCATGTGTAAAATCTCTGACAAAGTGATACCCAAATGGCCAATTCCTCAAATTCTGACTTTCATTGCAAAATTCTTTCCCACTTTGCCAATTGTACCTACTCAAAATCTTTTGTCAATGTTTATCAAGGTTGAAGAGGAAAGATTATTGCAAATCTTAATCCTCATAGATACAAGGGGGAAGCCTAGATTAGGCACTGTTGTTGAGCTACTTTGGGTGACTGATTATTTGATGTGAGTATTCCATTTATTGTGTTACATGGGAGTGCTGATGTTGTTACTGATGCAAGTGTTAGCAAGGCATTATATGAAGAGGCAATGAGTTTGGACAAGACGATAAAGATTTATTACAGGATGATGCACTCTTTGCTGTTTGGTGAGACTGCTGAGAATATTGAAATTGTTTTAGATGTTTTAGTTTTCATTTTGACACGTTGGTTTCTTGTTCATTAGTATATTTACTAGGCAATTATTGAAGAGAGAGATTTCTTGTTATGAATGGAATTTGATGTTTAAGATTCCCATTATCGCTCTGTTTGATCGAAACCACAGTGAGAATTGATTACATCTCTGTAGTTTTTAGAAAATCCTCTAGATTTTGTGTTTTCTAGAGATTAAGATTTGTGATTAATAGGGTCTGCACTTTGTGTTGACCAGGACAACTAAATAAGATGGCTAGTATCAGCCCCTTAGACTGGTTGCTCGAAGAAATAGGGAACGAGTGGCTTGGTGGCAGCCAAGCACTCGCAAGAAGCACATGGCTTGGGTGGGCTCTGTGTGTGTGGGCAGTTGGTGCTGTCTTGAGGGAGTTTTGCTAACACAGTGGGCGGCTGGTGCTGTCCCAAGAGAGCGTTGCTGAGACATGGGCGGTTTATGCTGTCCATAGGGAGTTGATGCTGTCTAGGGCAAGGCAATTGCGTGCACATGCAGCAGATATGCGGGGCAGTTGCGAGAGGTAGTTGGTGCGCACTTGCATGGCAGTTGGCGTGCACATGCAAGGGAGTTGGCTTCACATGTTGAACACATGGGGCAGTTGCAAGGGGAACTGCTAGTAACTGCGTGTCGGGGAACATGTGGGGAAATTCGTGTGGTGCTTTTGTGTGTGTGTGTGGGAACTTCGTAGAGCAGTTGGGATGTAACTAATATGTGTGTGTATTTGGCTGGTGCCTATTAGGCCAGCACACCCTAAATAGTTGGGGTGTAACTGCCGCTAGTATATATTGTATTGTGAAAAACATGCACAAGAGAGAGCATAGTACACGAGTGTACAAGAACGATTGTTCGTTGAGAGCCTTTGTATGTTTAGCACGAATCTTTGTAATTACTTTGGTGAGTAATGAAAAGGTTGGACATAATCCTGTAAAGCTTGTATCTTGTATTTACTTAATGTATGGGTTGCTTGTGTGCTTAATGTGAGAGTGTGTGAACACTGTGAGTGACTGCTTGTGGCTTGTGTGGGTGTTTGTGAGAAAAGATTGACTAAGTTGGGCAAACTTAGTACCGCACTTAGTTAAGGAAACTTGGGGTTTAAATTTAGCCGTGTCACAACTAGCATGATAATCCAAAGTACATTGTCAATGAATTATGTCTGTAAGTTTATTCTGCATACTGTATTTATCATGTTTGAATCATTAATTTTCTAGTTAGATTGGTTTTACGGTGTCGGATGACTCAAATTTTGTAACCACAGTCAATGGGTAGATCAACTATGATTCATTCATGAGATTGCTGTGTATTCTAAGCGTGAAGACTGCAAATTGATGATCAACTTTGGCACTGACAGTGCAGTAGAGTTGTGAATCTCCTTCTGGTGAAAAATTGATACCAGTTCAGCAGTCAACTAAGAAGTCCCACAATTTTAATGTTGTGAGGGCAGAAAAGTGGGCAGATGGATCAATTAATAAATCCCACAGTTTTAACTTTGCGTGACCTTGTCAAAAGTTAAGGTCCCACCGAGATATGAACTCGGGTTACTGGATTCAGAGTCCAATGTCCTAACCACTAGACCATGGGACCACGTTTGTTGTAAATGCCCATGTTTGTTGTTTTATATCTGCACCCTATTCCCAAGTAATTTCTAGTACCAAGCAATTTTCTAACCAATAGATCATGGGTCCTCGATGGCCCGTACATTCATATTTTAAAATGTATTTTTGGTTTTCATAACATAATTTTACAATACTAATTATAACGACGGTGTACACATGGGACGCACATATCAGCAATGTTAATGTGTATTTGATGCAAAAGAATAAAATCCAAATGCAGTGCCACATCTTTTTCCAAATGCTTTCTATTTTTTATTCAAAAAGATTTTTTTTTTAAAAAAAATACTCTCTCAATAAAATTGACAGAAATTACTCTCTTAAATTGTTCAATCATTGAGATTTCATGACTGGGCCTCCCGTCCCATCCGTGTTGGTGGACTCTGATGGGTATTGTATAAACGGGCCGGCCCGTTAACCACCTCTGACAAGGCGCCCTACTTGATTGTCTTCTTTGAGTTTACTTGCTCATGTGAATATGTGATGCAGAGTCGTATGGTCTGACAATTCACTATTCACTAAAATAACAAAATTTTACCAATGTATTCAAAATCAAAACTCAGTATACAAATGAAGAAAAAAACAAAAGGAATGTAAATGGACAAAAAAATCAAGAACCTTTTATCATTTACACTTTAAAGAGAGGAAAAAAATCTACCTTCAGTATCTTTACTAACTGTATACTATTGACCCCACGTACTATACAGTGAGATGGAAGATGTACGAGGAGGGTAAGACAACTGTTAGAAAAAAATAAAACGAAAAAAATCTGTGAATTCATTCACGACTATCCACATATGACATAACCTTCTTGTCAAATGAATTTTCTTCTCCTATTTCTTCTGGAACTTTAGTGAGGCTATGAGTCAGTCAAGAGCTGCAGCTGTGCAGCTGCTTGAGAAAGAACATGACAATTGTATAGGGGTTAGCAAAATGGTACTACCAAACCTGGCGAAACGTCTTAATCACACCATAAACAGGTAATTTAAGTCATCCACTGTAAGGCGAGTCTGTTGACCACCGGTTTCGTCCTCTCCAAATGCAGAAGCAACCATCTCTCGCTTCCTTTGCTGCAAAAAGCCAAGCATTTCTAGTTAACAAACATTTCAAACAAGCAGCAGATATCATTGTAGGCAACATCTAGGTTTTTATGGAGATGTCAGATGTATAAGAACATGCAAGCAAGATTGTCATCGAGGCACCAAATATTCATTTGATCCCAAATTAATACCTCTAATGTCTCCCAGTCCATTAGATAATATTTATCGACATATAATCACTAATAAGGTTTTTCAAATTCAATCATCATAAACCAGAATTAATTGAGAAAAACAATGTCCTCATACTTGCTAAAATACTTCACCCATAAACAAACACCACCACCATCTAAGGACTAGGTCAAAAGGAGTAAACCAGATTCATCAAATCTCAGCTTCTACTCAGTAGCACCAAAATATCGTCTTCAAATGACTCCAGCATATAAGAAACCATTTTTCCAAGCTTACCTAATATGTACTGTCAACATCCTCTCTCTTAACATTTATTTAGAAAAATAAAAAATAAAATACAAGAAATTTTGACAATTAACAGCAGTACCTGCAAAGCCAAAATACGGTCTTCAACTGTATTTTTCACTGTTAATCGCAAAACTGTAACAGGACGAGTCTGCCCAATTCTATGTGCTCTATCAATTGCTTGATCTTCAGTGGTTGGGTTCCACCAAAGATCCAGAAGCAGAACATGGCAAGCAGCAACCATGTTCAGTCCAAGACTGGCAGCTTTCAAAGACATTATAATAACAGACACCTACTTGCCAAGGAATCAAATATTGGAAGAAATTTCAGATAGAATACAAATCTGTGGATAAAAATTCTCAAGACATTCAAAAATAATGAAACAGAATATTTAGGTCGTGAGACCACAAACCTCTGGGAGGGTGTTGAAGTCCTTTACAGCTTTATCTCTGGCAACAACTGACATTGTGCCGTCGAGTCTTCTGTACTGAATGGAACAATCTTTAAGACAAGCTTCAAGCAGATCCAACATCTTCGTCCACTGGGAAAACACTATTGCTTTCTCCCCACCTAACTTGATTGAATCAATCGAACATTTCTCAGTTATCAATTTTTTCTCAAAAGGAATATTATTAAGTGAGTTTTCTGCATGAAGGTCATTTAATTCTCCAGGGCAGGATGATGTGCTACCACTGAATGAACTCTGTAAAGAACTATTCATTGCTGTATGCTCCCTTGGTTTAGCCAGTGACTGAAGGACCTCAAGAGCAGCCTTAATTTTGGAGGAATTATACCAGAGACCCTCGGAACAAGGTTCTACTGCCTCAACAAATTTGGGATCAGAACAATCAGTGGAAACGTGCTGCCCAGGCTGCTGCTGTGAAAGAGAATTGTCTAGTGCAGCTTTGGAGAACAATGAAGACACGCTGAGTCGAATTTTGCAATTTTTTGTGGGGCATTGGTTATCATCACCAGTAAGGCGTTCACAGATGCATTGATTACAAAAAACATGACCACAGACTGACACAACAGCATCTTCAGGGGGATCCTACAGAAAAATAAATAAATTATCCGAATTAATATGGGATCATAGGTTATTTAAAAAGGATAAGTAATTCGTAGAAACAAATAGGGGATCAAAAATAAAAAATAAAATAACCACATACATTGCAGATGCCACAAATTGCCAACGAAGCTTCTAAGCAATTCAGAAGATACATTTGCTTTTCCCGAGGAAGGTTCTTTGCCATCTCAATTGAGGATCTCAATAAAGAATTAGAATCAAAACCCTTAACAAGAAAAGGGTGATCACAGGCTTGACGAAGGCGCAAAAGCATCAACAAAATGTTGACATAATTTTGCTTCACAGTTCCAGCAGCTGCATATTCCTGATCCACAGATTCAAACAATTACCAAAAGCAACTAAACATACATGCTGACTACATGGAAACAATATCATGAGGATTTAAAAAAAAAATACCAAAAACCACTTTCAGTAAAACTATACCTTAAACTGATCACGAGAATCAATCTCTAGTTGGTTATAAAATTCACGTTCCTCGTCCGTAAAATCCACTTGTTTAAGCTTTATTACCTTAGGCGGCAAATTAATAATTGGTTCCCCATCAAGACAAGTGCCTACAGCAGATAATAATCAGTAATTGCAGTGACCTTCACATTAAAGCAAGCCTTGCAACAAGTCTCCAAGCAGTGAGTTACACATTAAACCAGAATTACTGATAGAATTGAAAATGTAAAAGCATTGAAATTAAACAGCTTTCAAAATGTTAGAAATTTCAAAACCCAGTTCTTCCCCAAATTTTTTTAAAGAGAACAGAAACAAAAAAAGAAAAGAAAAATGAGAGTTTAGTAGTCTCAGAATTCTCATACAACCACAGAAAGAACTTAAAACTATACAGGTACAGGTAATTCTTTTACAATCTTTTGACACTTTACACAATCCATTGTGTCAACAGCAAAATGAACCATTAAATCCCCTAAATTATACGAGAGATGAAAAACAATTAAAAAATTCTACGTCAAAAGAATAGGTTGAATCCCCAGTTAAGCATTAAGAGTGGCAACAGAGAATGAGAACTAAAGGCATCCAATAATTTTACGAAACCGGGGATAGGAAAGAAGGCTTTAATCGTTTAAAGGTTACATGAAACAATAACACCGACTTTAAGGATCACCAAACCATGAACAGAATAAAATGAACTTGCACCCCTATCTAGGGACAGATAAAATTAATGCACAAGACCACCCTCACCTTTGGTTCGACGTAGCATAATTGTTTTCAATACAGCTTGTAGCTTTTTATACCCTTTAACTGGATTCTTAGTGATTGGGACCTTTATCGTAGAACAGAATGACTTGTAGACAGAAAACGGGTCATATCTGAGAAATCTAAAATAACTATAAAGATCATCAATTGCATTCTGAATAGGAGTTCCCGACAAGCACCACCTGCGTTTAGCGCGGAGACCCCAACAAGCCCTGGCAACTTGAGTTCTGTGATTCTTTATGCTCTGGGCCTCATCCAAAACAACCCTAAACCATCCCACTTTTGCAAGAGGTCCAGCAACAATCTCAAGCAGCAAACCATCTGAACCCTTCTTGTGCTTCGAACCCTTTCTATCAGAACTAGGCGGGTATTTTCTTTTATTGCTAGATGAACAATACATTGGAGGAAGATCCTCACCTTCAATCTTTATTTTCTCCTCATCGTCTTCTTTGTCAACAATGGGCGGCTTAGGGACCTCCATGCTGACAATTGAGTACGTTGTAATAACAACATCAAACTTGGCCAGCTCACATGGATCCTTAGTTCGATTGCTTCCATGGTATACCAGAACAGAGAGACTCCCTTTGCTTGTAACCTTATTGCGCAACTCCTCAGCCCATTGACGCAATACACTTGTAGGACAGACAACAAGGGTTCCGGCAGCTGGCCTTCCCTTTGCCTGCTCTGCAGAATTGAAACTTTTTGCTGAACTTCCATTTGAAACCCGATCAAGGTCATTAACTCGACTGTTGTCATTATCATCATCCAAATTTAGAGTTTCCAATTGACGTCCACTCACATTCTCTATTCTAAGAGATGCAGGCCTTTCCTTGAGAATAAGTGCAATCGTTGATATTGTTTTTCCCAGACCCTGAAAAGAGTGTAGTATTAAACCAGAAGAAAGTCAAATACATTTCACTGATGATCTACCATCAGGTGGGCATCACAAGTAAAGAATATAAGCAATCAACCTGATCATCTGCAAGAATCCCTCCTGAACAGTGCAAGCTAGATGTCTCCTTTTGAACCATCCATGACAAAGCAATTCGCTGTCCCCAAGAGATAGGGAGTGATTATAAATTGATTAGTGAATTATATTCGAGCTTCAATAATTCATTGACCAATTAACACTTCAATTATTCAGATAGCAGTTTATTTGAATTATCATAACCAGCAATAAAGAACCTGACCTCATAGGTTGTACTTAAGAGTTTATTCTCCCCTCAATCCCAATACCTCTATTAGCCTGGAAAATTGCTTCCACAAAAATATTTTCAATTTTTTAAACAAACTAAATACTTTGAAGTTGAAGGTAATTACAAAGACATCGCACATGTTTTTTTAATTTCATTAAAATTCTCTATACACGAGACCTTGCAAATGCTCATGCACTTCATTAAAGTGTTGTTATATCAGAGACCATGTGTCAATGTTGTTAATTTATCATCATCTAACATTATCACTAGAAGCCAAACAAATTGTTTTTCTTAAATTCTGTCTCTATGTTCATATCTTAAACTTAAATGAAGACTCTTTACCGGAGATAATAACCCTCATATATTATCCAAATTTTTTTAATAGACAAAAAGGAAAAACTCATACCTGATGTCTCAAAAGAGGCACTGCGAGAACACCATCAGGTGGACTAGCTTCAGATTTTGGCTGAGAAAGATCCTGTCATGTAAATTTCAATTACAAACAACAGCTACAAGGCAACACCACAATAAATGTGCAAAAATATGAAAACCATAGAGAGCACAGACAAGGATTTTGCTTAATGCTTTGTAAAACAAACTCTATGCTAATGAGAAATATCTTCATTGTAACAAATGAAAACTGACATATATTGGGAAATGCTAAGCTAATACACAGCTTTTTGTGGAAGTTAGCAGCATTCAGTTCTTTCTGCTAAGGCAAAAAGTGGGGGAGGAGTTCTCCCCTTCAAGCTATGCGCAATCAAACTCAACTATGGCAGCTGATAAAGGAATGGAAACAGAAAACTTAGGTTTACAACAAATATAAAGGGGGGAAATGTAAAGTAAAACCAGAATAAACAGAGAATTAAAAAAAAATAGTAGCCACCCTTAGTATCTATCTCTCAAAGACAATAACATCTTATGGAGAAGGGCTCCATGGCAAAGAGACAGGAGCTTGGTACATTCCACAAAAACAGATATTTCATAAATTAACAAAAGCAAGCACAAGCATAAATAATCCCTAGCCAGCTGAACTAACCTGCAGAGCAACTTGAAAAATTAACCGCTCATCATGTGCCTTCAACCTCATGCCTCCCAATCCAGTGTGAGGCACTCCAGGATAATTTGCAGAGTCGCTAGATGAAGAGTTTTTTGACGTAACAACAGACTTTCCAAATGCAACTGAATGGTTTGAACATGCAGATCGATTCATCTTCAAAGTTTTTCCAAGTATTAGAGATTGATTAGAGAGTGCAGGTTGACTTATGTCTTCAAGAATACATATATCAGGGTCATCGTCAACATGAGATTTGCAATCTGAGGAATTACTCTGAATTGATTCTGGGCTCGATTTTGACATATGGGAAGCCATAACCCTAGTTTTAGTTTCAGCCCTCATGTCTGTCTTCATGCTTTCTACCTTATTTAATGTGGATGATTGGGCACATGCAAAATGTTGTCTCGAGTCATTCAAATTCAGACTTAAATGTCTTCCGTTAATGGGAGATCTAGAAGAACTGCCATCACTAATTTCTTGACAATGCCGGGCTCTCTTAGATTCAAAATCAAGTCTTCATTCTCCTCCTTAGTGTCAACCACATGCTTCTGATTCAACAAAGATGTTGACAAACCAATGTCTTTGAAAGGCAAAGAATTTCCACCATAAAGGCAGGATGAATTTCTATTGACAACTTCATCATCAAGTTCACCAGAACCGCTCATTGTGTTCCCAGAGGCAAATAACTCATCATTCACTTCATCCTTTCGAGAATAAGTAAATGGTTGTACATATCCCTTTCCATCACCAAGTGTAGTACCAATATTTGGTAGAGAATTTCCATAGCTTGGTGAAACATGCTTACTACCTTCACGTTTAAAATCCTGTCTCTTTGCATCAAGAAAATCTATCACTGGCACCTCTGACGTGGATCCATTACCTATTCCACCAATAGTATTTAAACCCGTCCTACTAATTGAGAATGCAGTCTCAGTTGGAAACTCACCTACTTCATCCTTGGTGTTAGTTGCTGTTTCTTCATTGCTGGGAAACTGTTGGAAATTGAAACTACTAGGATCATCAAAAATTGTATCACCAGTATTGATGTAACAAGGCATAGCTGAATAATAGTCATCATCACTAATTATTTCAGAACTATGACAGACAGTGGAATCAGTAGAAGTCACATTATAAGAAGACATATCAGCATCTGTGTAAGGTACATCTCCAAAGGTATACAGGTTATTTTCAGGTCCTGAGGATCCAAACCTATTTCCTACCAAACCACCACAATGTCCATATTTTTCATCAAAATTCTCCATGATAGAGCTGGCTGCAGCACCTACAACTGGCAAAAAACATAAAAATCAGCAAGTTTAACACAGCTTTCTCCTATGTGTATATGAAGAATGAATGAAATGACCAAAAGAAACACGCTGAAATGTACAAGGTAAAAAGCTTACTCACATCTGGAATCAATTTGGCTCTCCAAATGCCCAAGTCCAGCTTTAGCCTCCAGGATATCAAAATCTATATTATTTCTGTTATCAAAAAAATGGCAACCATCTCCTTCAGAAAAACTAGAGGCTGTACTGCAACCAGGCATCTCAAATTGGGACATTCCAACCCTTTCCGGGCGGCAAGTCCCAGATGCTTGATGGAACCAATCACTAAAACTTGCAGAGCAGGTCTGCACAGGCGAGCACATTTGTTCGGTGGGTTCCAGCATGCTACTAAAATCACCTGAACCCCTGGTTCCGGCGCCTGAAGCTTCCAAGTCATATGGAGGGTAAAATACAATGTCTCTCACATCACCCTTACATCCTGAACAATAAACCAATAGTAGAAACATCCAACATGAGAAATTTGAGTATTTTATATTCCACTCAATCTCTAATAACACCTCAGATAACATCCACGTTTCTTTATTTCTTTTATGAGGAATAGGATAGATATCACAATCAATAAAGAAAAAAGAAAAAAATCCTATTATGTTATTTACCACTTTGAAGCTGAAAGTCACTGTGATTGCCCATATCCTGGACTGGCGCATCTTGTGAAGAATTCCTTGGCAACAGATTTCCTGGACTACTCTGCAATTCAAAACATTAAGTTCAGAATCCAGAAAGATAAAAGTTCTCTTTTTGAGAAGATTGATAATATATGATAAATGCTTTTAATATGAGTGTTCAGGCAACAATACAATTTTCAGCAAATTGAACTGTCTTCTCTACTAACAACTGGCACATACGAAAAACATTCCTTACACTTCTGAATTCCAATGATAGGCATTCATCTTGTTTAACATTATTTTGCAAGTAGGTCCAACTGAAATTTTTTTTTATTTCCCTGTTCACTTCCCTTATGAACCCAGTTGGTTCGTATAGAAACAATACTATATATCAAAAAACTGTAAAACAGCAGATAATTCACTGCTTTAATTCAAAAGCCCAAAGTCAGGAACTTCCCCTTTTTCGTTATTTGTATTCATCAAATCAACTTACAAATACTAACAAACGCAACAAGTAACTAAACTTCAATAACAATCAAATTGGACAAAAATTCACTAAGCCTAACACGATGTATCTTCCACAATTCAGTTAAACTAACACAAAATATAAACTGAATTCCCAATTCTATACAGCAAAACGAACCGTTTCGATCAAATTCTCTGAAACAAAAACCCTACCTGCACACGACTAGGCTCTTTCTCCTCTTCAAGCATGCCTAACAACGTGTCCACATCGATCGACAAACCTTGGTCATCACCGAACTCATCAACGGCCGATAAATCGCCAACAGGCCAGCCATTATCCGCCATCATCACCACAGTATAAAAAAATAACAAAAAAAACCCTAATTTCTCCAAAATCGTTCGAAGTTCTAATTCCCGGTGTAGAATCCTCTAACTGAGATCCAAGCAGAACAAATCGCGTCGACGACAGGAACTAGTTATAAAAATAAAATAAAAAATCGAGTCTGCGAGATTGCTCGTCGAGAATGGATGAGGACTTTTTCTTGGCGCACGTTTAAATTGGGGTCGGTTAATAAACCACTGGGTGGGTGCGCAGGTTAAGGACTTTTTTTTTTTCGGGGAAAGATGCCGTCAAATTATCTGATTTGAGTTTAAGTAGATCATGTAAAATTTCTGATTATTTTAGATAATTCAAAATCTGAAGATTGGATCTTGAATTCTGTACCATCAAAAACATGTTTATTTGAAATAAATATATTTAATAATCAATAATTATATTTATAAAGCAACTCTTAAATGAAAAATTAGATAAAAATCTATATCTAATCTGGCCCATGTAGGTCAGGATTCTGGGCAAGTGAATTGGGGCGACTTTTTCTTTGCGGTAAAATAAACTGGGACTGGGCAAGTGAACAGGGGTAAGGTTTCTTTTTTTCGTTTAAGAAAGTAGAGTTCACGCGTCATTAAAGTGTGTATTTATAACCTTCACACTGGTTGCAAAAAACTTATTCGCTTATTGATAACATAAATATCGTTAATTCGAGAATATTCTTTAATTCTTGTTATATAATATCTAGAACGTGGTCATAATTTTGACGAATTAATTAGTAATTACGTAATTTATTATTTTAGATGCCTAACTTTGTACTATATAAAAAACAGGGAGCTTGAGAGTTGAATACACGCGCTGACAAACGAGTAAGATACCGAGGGATGATAGCCGGTAGCCGAAATTTCGAGTGGGAATAGTTGAAGTCCTAGTGATACACGCCATTGACGATTCCATTACTTGGAGGGTGCACCGTTGTGGCATCGTCGGTGTCTTTAACATGAATGTTTGACCCATGAAAAATAAAATATGGCAGTTGCTTGTTGAATCTTTTGGTGTCCAACGAGAAACAACAAGTGTTTGACAGTTGGATCAGAGCAGGCAGCAGCCATTATCATGCGTTTTATTTCTTTATTATACGTTTGTTCGCAGAGTTGACCATTAATTATATTTTATTCAAAGACAAGTTCACTGTACATATTGAGAGAATTTCCAGAAATTACAATCATAAAATGGACAATACAATTACTCAATTAGCATCATTGATTTGTAAGATTGCGGATACTGACATCATTTATAAAAAGGATATTATTATTTGTCCACTTAAATTTTTATTTAATCCATTGATTTTATTTATTATCTATTTTCCACCGATTTTCTTATAAAATGTATTTTATACTGAAATGGTTAACACCGTTAATATGAAGGAATTAAAAGATGAAATTCCATGATTTTCAAAATTATCTGAAAAGATGATTTTACATCATTGATTTGTAAGATTGCACAAATACGAAAATCGTTTAAAAAAAATTGAAGACACGTGCACATTGGAAAATATTATTAATATAAAATAATAAATATATATATAAACATAAATTTTTTAAAATTGTAAATATATATATATATAAACATAACAGTAATATAGAGTATATAAACACATTGCATTTCATGCTAAAAAAATTATCCAAATAATTTTGCACCTCACGACATCAATTACACGTGGCGCATGCTTTCTAACTTAATTAGTACCGAATAAATCTTTTCCGATGTTCGCAGGTCCATCGTTATCTACAATCAAATGCATTGATTTTGATGCGATTACTCGCTCCCAATCGTTACCAACGGCTTTGCGGCTAATCAATCTGAAAAGTTAAGATACGATTATGCAATATTTGGTCAGCTCACTTATATTTTCAATATAATATTAAAAAATTAATTTATATTTTCTAATAAAGGTGTATTATTATTTTTTATTTAATGCATAGAAACATTTATGGGGTGTGTTACTGTGTCCAAATAGTTTACATGTCTATGTCGTTCAGGAAACACGAAACAGGGAGATGATGTGTTATGGGCATTAGTTGTACGCACACCGACATAAATATGGATACGAGAAATGTTATTTCCTAAAAAATTAGAATACAGACACCCGTTAAAGAAATGTTAAATAAAATCAAATAACATGATTTTTATAATTTTTTATTTCAAAATAATTTATAATATACAAAAATGGACATAAAAATAAAATAATTGATTTAAAAAAATATTAAAAACACAATTAAAATAATTATCTATTTTTAAAAAAATTAATTAACTCAAAACATCAAATACATATTTTCCTCAACTATTCTTTGAATTTCGGTATTTAAAACATTTTCAACACATCGTGCTTTCAGCACTCTCTTTAAGCTGTCTAAATAACAGAAAAAAATGAAATAGCTTCAGAACCAGTCTATACCCAGAAGAAAACCATGCAAGTCGTATACAGGTCTAACTTATGTTATAATTTATTTGCAACAGGACCTTAACACAAGAGCTTAGTGTAGGCATTGCATTTTTGCATGTGAAACCCGATGAGGAGTCTTATTTGGAGACAACTATCTCTTAAGTCGTGGAAGTCGCGGGAAACGGTCGTCGGAAGGGAATCGTCAAGAATTGACGTTTTGTTGGATTTAGTTCACGTGTTTAGCTTCGGGTTCGCTGTTGGATCTCCGTTTTAAAACTTAACCTTAGCCCAAGCCCATTAAGTCACATCCAAAGATAATTAAAACATTAAAATATATGTCACAAATTAAATTTAAATTAAATCTAAGTAAATTAAAACCAATTAAATTAAACACAAATTAAACTAAAATCAAATGAAATCAATTAAACTAAAATCAAATTAAATTAAATTAAATAACCAATTAATTAAATTTAATTCTTAATCTAAAAATCATAAACCAAATTAAACAAATCAATCACCAAAAATAAAGATATTATTGCCTAAAATATTCCAATCAAATCCCTCCCTAATTAATTGATTTTGCTTCCTTTCAAGATCCATGCAAACCCTAAATCACACTCTGACACTATAAAAACAAACCAAAACCAAGACACACGCTCTCCTTTTCTTCACGCCACTGACCTAGCAAGCAGATCACCCACGGAACCAACACATACCAAAAAAACCCTAGAACCCTCACGCCTCTCTTCCTCACAAATAACCCTTCAACGGAATCTGCCCATCTCTCGGCCATAACCAGAAGAAGAAACCAGCAGCCCTTCATTCAACACGGACAGCTCCATTCTATCCTTCCTCTCACGCCAAAAACCCTAATCTTCATTTGGCTCACGGCTGGCTCACTCTCTCTCGGCACCCTCCTTGACAGGACCTGCTTCACGCCTCCATCTCTCTCCTTGAACGAGCCCTCCTTCAGACGACCTTATTCACGCCTACAAACACAAGATCAGTGATGCAGTCTTGACTGAAACCCAGCTTTGACGTGAAGCAATAGCCAGGCAAGGGTAACAAGATCATGCTGCCTACAAACCCTAGCCCTTGAACCCCTGCATGCCACTGCCTTCCATTCAGCCACACACTCCACTTGAACCAGCAACAAACATTGCCGCCTCCCTCACGTAAGCCTTCACAAGCCTTTGATCCACTCACAAACTGCACAGATCAGCCACCTCACCCACTCACAAACCAGCCTGCTCGACGCCACACCACTGCCCAAACTGCCTACAAACACAGCAGCATATACCCTTCGCCTCAGCCTCCTTCACCAATCGACCACTCAACAAACTCACCTAACAGACTACCTCATACACAGATCCTCACCATGAACTCCACATGAAACAAACCGACACAAGAACAAACCCTAACGCCACTCACACAACCACGCATAAATCGCACTCAGGCCTTCTCTCTTCTGAATTCACGTCCAACAGACATAAAGCACCACACTGCCTCACGTTGATAGCCACTCACGCTGCCTAAGCAAACAATTCATTCACGCCTCTAACGTCACGCACAGCACTCAGCCTAGCATCTGCCCACACTCCACACACTGCCATAAGCCACCTGCCCCTTGCACACACGCTCACGCACCTGGCCCTCATCAGCCCATCACTCAACTAGCCCACAGCACACATTGAACACACCCTGAAAAGCCGCATATCACCCCTGAAATTACCTCTAAAACGCGTCACAAATACCCCCTGAACTGCCTGAAATATTGCCCCAAACCGAGACAAAAATTGAGCAAAAACAGTCCCCTAATGCATCAAAACAGTGACCTGAAAATACATCAAAAAAACAGCAGCAAACGGAGTTAAAACGGCGACCAAAACGGTGAAACAGCGAGCTAAGACGTTAAACTAGTGAACCAGAAAAGTTGCGGAGTGATCACCCTTCCAACGGACGTGTAACGCCCTTTCGAGGAACGACAAAAGAGGTTAGACCTGAGGGCACCCTTTTATCTATTATCTTTCGTTTCTTTTATTTATTTTTAATATATTATTGCATGAGAGTCGTTTGAGGCATGATTGGATGAGCGGGATATGTGTTCCCTTTCGTGGTATATCGGATGGATACCCGTACGTAAATTCCATAGCCGATTCCGAATGGACGGTAGTATGGTCTGCACTCGGGATACAATGCCACGTACCACTTAAGATACACATATCTCGTCTCATCCAAATTTGTATTTGAGCATGTTATAGTCTTTAGGTTATTTGTTTATTATTTAAAGCATGATTTAATTTAGTTTGTCATTTATTTGTTAAAACATGTTTAGGTTGTTCTTTATGCATGTTCTTAGTTTATGATGCGTTTGGGTAATGATTTATACATGTTGATTTAATGGTTCAATATGCTTGTTATGTTACATTGCGTGGAATTAATTGGATGAATGTATGTTAGATCTAAATACCATTGAGCATGAATGTTGAATAGATCCGGTTAATTTATTGCACAAATCATATCATCACAAGTGACATAAGTAAGGGACCATTCCGAACCCAACGGTTTGAGGTCTTCCCTTGCGAGGGGTGAGTGCGGCCTTAAATCTTTGTCCCGGTTCACACCGGGTGGCGACTCCATGTTATTACGTACTTCCCAACTAGGCCGCGAGCCTAGAACAGCGTCGTCCGATTTCTGTTGTCTACAGTCTGAGCGACGCCGTTCCTAGGCTCGCGGCCTAGTTGGGAAGGATTACATAACATGGAGTCGCCACCCGGTGTGAACCGGGACAAAGATTTAAGGCCGCACTCACCCCTCGCAAGGGAAGACCTCAAACCGTTGGGTTCGGAATGGTCCCTTACTTATGCCACTTGTAATGAAAGGATTTATATAATAATTTAAACAAGCTGAAGTAACAATTATTTCTAGAGGTATCATGCTTCTAAAGTCACATTTATAAATTAAAATATGCGCCTAAATATACATGTATTTCATATATAAGATTGCATGCTTAACATATATCAAGATAGCAACTAACATACATCTTTACTTGCATATCATATTCAGGAAAAACACAAGCACACATATTAACCATACAAGCACACATGGTAACCATACAAGCACACGTGTGGGCACTTTTCAAGTGGTACGTGGAATTGTGGCCCAAGTACAGACCGCACTACCGTCCATTCGGAATCGGCTACGGAATTTACGTCTGGGTTTCCATCCGATATACCGCAAGAAATAATACCCAAATGTTATCATGACACGAGCATATGAATGGTAATACATTGACACATTTGCATAAGAAAGATCAACCAATAGGCAATCATGCACGAATATAATAAGACAGGCTCAGTTCAGTGTGTGCACGTTCGTGTAGCGTTCGTAAACGCGTTCGAACGGAAATGAAACAGAATGCTCACGTTCGAGTAGCGTTCGTAAACGCGTTCGAACGGAAATGAAACAGAATGTTCACGTTCGAGTAGCGTTCGTAAACGCGTTCGAACGGAAATGAAACAGAATGCTCACGTTCGTATGGCGTTTGTTAACGCGTTCGAACGGAAATAAACAGAATACTCACGTTCGAGTAGCGTTCGTAAACGCGTTCGAACGGAGAGAGACCTGATGCATGATAAGGCAAAATGTATGCACGTTCGAGTTGCGTTTGCAAACGCGTTCGAACGGACACGGACCTGATGCATGAAATATGATGCAATACAGAAAATAAAAGGGCGCGGCGAAGCACTGCCGTAAAGGTGGCCTTTTGGGGCTCTTGATCTCTCAAAGAGAGGACCTTTAGACCACATACTAAGCCCATGCGCGTCACATCACACATACAAGAATAGAACCAATCATATCAACCAAGTATGCCCGATTGAACATATCTTACATCCAATCTGAACACACATCAACCGGCGCGGCAAGCATCGTGTGGAAAGGGCTTTTAGCCCTCCCCATAGAGGATCTCACAACACACTTACTAAGCCCATGCGCTCGATTGACTTATACATACGGAATAAAGATAACAATATCAAACTAAGTATGCCCGATTGAACGTATCTCGCGTCCAACCGAAAACATCAACCGACGCGGCGAAGTAGTGTCACGAAGGTGGCCTTTTCGGCTCTTTGTCTCCTAAATGGAGTACCTTTGGACTAACTCACTAAGCCCATGCGCTTGGTTGAATCATGCATATCTAACGACATATTGAGTTTAGGTAAAACAAACTAAATAAACAAGAACAACACAACAAAGAAAGATGGTGTCGTTGACCCAGCGGTACGTGGAATTGTGGCCCGAGTACAATCATATTACCGTCCATTCGGAATCGGCTATGAAATTTATGTCCGGGTTTTCCATCCGATATACCGCGAGAGTTGACACATCTCTCATTCATCCAATCCCACAACATACATCATACACACAACGGATACCACAAATACAGAAAATATAATCAAAATAAATGACTAGAAAATAAAAATGAGAATAAGTGTAAAGATACCCTCAGGTCTAACCTTTTAAGCCGTCTCTCGGACTCACGTTCCACGAAGATCGGAAGGGGATAAAGCTCCGTAACTTTTTTCTGTCCGCTGGTTCAACGTCCTAGCTCACTGTTTCGCTGCTTTGCTTACGATTCGAACTCCGTTCTGCTCCTAATTCGGCTCCTGTTTTGCTGCTCACTGCACGGCTACCTGTTTCAATGTTTTCAAAGAACTATTCCAAGTCGTGTGGGTTCTTAGTGCAATTAAAAGTGATTATTTTTAAGATTATCTATGTAGTTTTCTAAGTTACTGTTTTTTAAGGATTTGGGCTGCTGTGTTTGTGTGATTTTCGGTGATGTATGGAAGTTTAGAGGGGCTGGTTTTCGGTGGTGATTAGGGTGGTTATTTGTGGTAGATTCGGCTATGGAGGAGATGGTTGAGGTTCTTTTGTTCTCTTTTTGTGTGTGTAGGAAGTGTTTTCTCTTTTGTCTGTTTGGGGGTGTGTAGAGAGAGTCTAGAGAGATTTTGAGAGAGCTTGGGTGTGAATTGTGTTGTGTTAAGGAGCGGAATGGCCTTGGTTAGGGGTTGTTTATATAGAGAATGGCTAGGGTTTACAAGGGAAGGGATTTGTGCATTAAATTAGGATATGATTTAGTGGTTTAGCACAGGAAAGTCAAAGATTGGGGGGGACAAATTTTGGTTAGATTAGGAAGTCAATACTTTTAAATTGGTGGATATCTTATTGAATTAGGAAGTCAAATATATGATTGGCTTTAATTGGTTAAGATTGATTTTAATTAGGCAAATCTTAGTTTTAGTTTTAGTATATATATATTTGATTCATTTATTTTAGGCATGATTTTATTTTATGTTTTATTTAATTGGTAAATGATTTAAATGTTTTATTTTAATGTTTAATATTTAATTAATATTTAATTATTTAATTTGGGATGTGTTTTATGTCTTTGGGGAGCTAAATGGGCTGGGGTGTGAGGCTAGCAGCAAAACCAGAATTACCGGCTCCGTTCGAACGCCTCAATCGCACGCGGCACGAACGTCCGCAATCTGCACGAGGTTCGAACGAAGTAACGAACGCAGCACCAACGAAGACAGTGAGCTTATTTATTCTGAATTCCCCCCTTCCGATATCCGTTTCCCGCGGCTTTCATGACTCAAAAGGTAGTGCCTCCAAATGAGACTCATCATCGGGTTTCACATGCGAAAATGCAATGCCTACACTTAGAATACAATTAAATGAATTAATCGGATGATGCAGGGAGCGTACATGATTTAGAATCCATATATGCAGCGGAAATTCTATAGATCGGTTGATTTGTTGCACTGAGAAGATCACCATCTGCTCCCCACTTCTTGATGGTGAGAACTTACTCATCCTGATTAAGCTTTCTTATGCCTTATGCTTTATTCAAGCCAAAAGTCCTCTCTCTCTCACCTCTTTACTCATTTGCTTACTCTCGGAAAAAATGAAATTCAGTACAATGAACTTCATATGTTTTTCCTTCTTTTATAATACATTTGCCAGGATATGAGATTTGATGTAAGGCTAATCATAATGCTTTACATCAAATCTCAATTAATGTATATAATAATGCAAAAGAGTGATTTGATGTAAAGCTTAACTTTATGCTTTATATCAAATCAATAATTTATAATAGAGAGAGAGAAGATTAATAAATCAAGACAGCTTATTGAGTAAGTTATGTAGGGGAGTGAGAGTGAGACCTTAGCTCACTAATTTATGGAGTGTAATGGGCTCACCCATCAAAAGCCCATAACAAATCAGAGCCCGCTCTAATATCCACACATCAAATAATATAGAGTTGCAGCTCACTTTATTAAATCAAACAATTGGGCTTCACAGTTTCTATTACAAACCAATTATCTTAGCGCTTTATATTAAAACATGTATCACAATTAATATAAGCTCATAATTAGAATAAAATATTCTAACATTCTCCCACATGAGCGATATCAATTGTGGATGTTTTAATGCTAAGAAAATTTTATGGATCCAAAATTGGTTCAGAAACAACTCTAGTAAACCATTCCGTCCAATAAGATCGTAGATATAGAATCATGATGGCGGTACCTACATTATAATGCAACATAGTCCTTTCCATGGTCACGTATATCAAACAACCTTATCGACATGAACAAGATGGATAGAGCAGTAAGATACAATAGCACTCACTTATGATCTAAAATACATGTGTTATTTTCTCTTATCGGTCCCCAATTTCTCTACCTTATGCAGCCCAAGCCACATGGAAATCAAGACTTAAATATAAGCATGGATGTCTTCTATTATCCCAAGATAAACTTTACGTGTCACAAGACATACCAACAAGGCTTTATAAATTTATGCCACCAGCCAATGTTATGATTGACACTCATCATAAGACTTCACTCAATGATATATCAAACAATAAACATTAATATCTTCCAATAAAGATGCACTTTATAGATAATCATTGCAAAATACACAATACATGTACAAATGTACAAACAAAATAACATAGAGCAATGATGTCTCCCACTAACCTAGGGTATCAAAAGACTTTACCAAACTCATACAAGCAACATGCTTTACAAAAATAATGGGTCGAATACCTTTGGTCAAATGATCAACAATCATATCATCTGTACCGATATGTCATACCAGAATGTCACCTTTCTTAACTAGCTCCTTAATTGTCAAGTTTTTTACCTCCATATGTTTTGACCCAGTGATATTCTTATTATTTTTAGCAAATAATACAATTGAAAGATTATCACAATATAACCTTATAGGTCTATAAATGGAGTCAACAACTGATAATTCTTTAATGAGATTTCGTAGTCAAACAGCCTGTGACGCTGCACCAAAACATGCTACAAACTCAGCCTGCATTGTGGAAGAAGTTACAAGTGTCTGTTTGATATGAGAAAGATATATTTTCTCCCACTGATCTTGATATATATGCATCTATCAACTTTACTTTCCACAAAACCTAAATAGGAGATTACATTGTCAAACTTTAGGTACCACTGCCGTGAGGCTTGTTTCAAACCATAAATAGACTTTTTAAGTCTACAAACAAGATGATCTTCACAATCTTTCTGAAATCCTTCAGGTTGTACCATATATACCTCTTCGCTTAAATCTCAATTTAGGAATGCAGTTTTAACATCCATTTGATGTAGCTCTAAATCATAATGAGCTACTAGTGCCATGATTAC